>JBBPBX010022619.1:0-13079 GCA_038048925.1 Garcialebias charrua
CTCCTAGAGAGACACCATAGACTCCCAAAGAGTCTCCATAGACTCCCAGAGAGACACCATAGACTCCCAGAGAGTCTCCATGGACTCCTAGACAGTCTCCATAGACTCCCAAAGAGTCTCCATAGACTCCCAGAGAGTCTCCATAGACTCCTAGACAGTCTCCATAGACTCCCAAAGAGTCTCCATAGACTCCCAGAGAGTCTCCATAGACTCCTAGACAGTCTCCATAGACTCCCAAAGAGTCTCCATAGACTCCCAGAGAGTCTCCATAGACTCCCAGAGGGTCCATAGACTCCCAGAGAGTCTCCATAGACTTCCAGAGAGTCTCCATAGACTCCCAGAGTCTCCATAGACTCCCAGAGTCTCCATAGACTCCCAAAGAGTCTCCATAGACACCCAGAGAGTCTCCATAGACTCCCAGAGTGTCCATAGACTCCCAGAGTGTCCATAGACTCCCAAAGAGTCTCCATAGACTCCCAGAGAGTCTCCATAGACTCCCAGAGTCTCCATGGACTCCCAGAGAGTCTCCATAGACTCCCAAAGAGTCTCCATAGACTCCCAAAGAGTCTCCATAGACTCCCAGAGAGACACCATAGACTCCCAGAGTCTCCATAGACTCCCAGAGTCTCTATAGACTCCCAAAGAGTCTCCATGGACTCCCAGAGAGTCTCCATAGACACCTAGACAGTCTCCATAGACTCCCAGAGTCTCCATAGACTCCCAAAGAGTCTCCATAGACTCCCAAAGAGTGTCCATAGACTCCCAGAGAGTCTCCATAGATTCCCAGAGTGTCCATAGACTCCCAGAGAGTCTCCATAGACTCCCAGAGTGTCCATAGACTCCCAAAGAGTCTCCATAGACTCCCAGAGAGTCTCCATAGACTCCCAGAGTCTCCATAGACTCCCAAAGAGTCTCCATAGACTCCCAGAGAGTCTCCATAGACTCCCAGAGTCTCCATAGACTCCCAAAGAGTCTCCATAGACTCCCAAAGAGTCTCCATAGACTCCCAGAGTCTCCATAGACTCCCAAAGAGTCTCCATAGACTCCCAGAGAGTCTCCATAGACTCCCAAAGAGTCTCCATAGACTCCCAAAGAGTCTCCATAGACTCCCAAAGAGTCTCCATAGACTCCCAAAGAGTCTCCATAGACTCCCAAAGAGTCTCCATAGACTCCCAAAGAGTCTCCATAGACTCCCAAAGAGTCTCCATAGACTCCCAGAGAGTCTCCATAGACTCCCAAAGAGTCTCCATAGACTCCCAAAGAGTCTCCATAGACTCCCAAAGAGTCTCCATAGACTCCCAAAGAGTCTCCATGGACTCCCAGAGAGTCTCCATAGACTCCCAAAGAGTCTCCATAGACTCCCAGAGAGACACCATAGACTCCCAAAGAGTCTCCATAGACTCCCAAAGAGTCTCCATAGACTCCCAGAGAGTCTCCATAGACTCCCAAAGAGTCTCCATAGACTCCCAAAGAGTCTCCATAGACTCCCAGAGAGTCTCCATGGACTCCCAGAGAGTCTCCATAGACTCCCAGAGAGTCTCCATGGACTCCCAGAGAGTCTCCATGGACTCCCAGAGAGTCTCCATAGACTCCCAGAGAGTCTCCATAGACTCCCAGAGAGTCTCCATGGACTCCCAGAGAGTCTCCATGGACTCCCAGAGAGTCTCCATAGACTCCCAGAGAGTCTCCATGGACTCCCAGAGAGTCTCCATGGACTCCCAGAGAGTCTCCATAGACTCCCAGAGAGTCTCCATGGACTCCCAGAGAGTCTCCATGGACTCCCAGAGAGTCTCCATAGACTCCCAGAGAGTCTCCATGGACTCCCAGAGAGTCTCCATAGACTCCCAGAGAGTCTCCATAGACTCCCAGAGAGTCTCCATGGACTCCCAGAGAGTCTCCATAGACTCCCAGAGAGTCTCCATAGACTCCCAAAGAGTCTCCATAGACTCCCAGAGAGTCTCCATAGACTCCCAAAGAGTCTCCATAGACTCCCAGAGAGTCTCCATAGACTCCCAGAGAGTCTCCATAGACTCCCAAAGAGTCTCCATAGACTCCCAAAGAGACACCATAGACTCCCAAAGAGTCTCCATAGACTCCCAGAGAGTCTCCATAGACTCCCAAAGAGTCTCCATAGACTCCCAGAGAGTCTCCATAGACTCCCAGAGAGTCTCCATAGACTCCCAAAGAGTCTCCATAGACTCCCAAAGAGTCTCCATAGACTCCCAAAGAGTCTCCATAGACTCCCAAAGAGTCTCCATGGACTCCCAGAGAGTCTCCATAGACTCCCAGAGAGTCTCCATAGACTCCCAAAGAGTCTCCATAGACTCCCAGAGAGTCTCCATAGACTCCCAAAGAGTCTCCATAGACTCCCAGAGAGTCTCCATAGACTCCCAAAGAGTCTCCATAGACTCCCAGAGAGTCTCCATAGACTCCCAGAGAGTCTCCATAGACTCCCAAAGAGTCTCCATAGACTCCCAGAGAGTCTCCATAGACTCCCAGAGAGTCTCCATAGACTCCCAAAGAGTCTCCATGGACTCCCAGAGAGTCTCCATAGACTCCCAAAGAGTCTCCATAGACTCCCAAAGAGTCTCCATGGACTCCCAGAGAGTCTCCATAGACTCCCAGAGAGTCTCCATAGACTCCCAAAGAGTCTCCATGGACTCCCAGAGAGTCTCCATAGACTCCCAGAGAGTCTCCATAGACTCCCAAAGAGTCTCCATAGACTCCCAGAGAGTCTCCATAGACTCCCAGAGAGTCTCCATAGACTCCCAGAGAGTCTCCATAGACTCCCAAAGAGTCTCCATAGACTCCCAGAGAGTCTCCATAGACTCCCAGAGAGTCTCCATAGACTCCCAAAGAGTCTCCATAGACTCCCAAAGAGTCTCCATAGACTCCCAGAGAGACACCATAGACTCCCAAAGAGTCTCCATAGACTCCCAAAGAGTCTCCATAGACTCCCAGAGAGTCTCCATAGACTCCCAAAGAGTCTCCATAGACTCCCAGAGAGTCTCCATAGACTCCCAGAGAGTCTCCATAGACTCCTAGACAGTCTCCATAGACTCCCAGAGAGACACCATAGACTCCCAGAGAGTCTCCATAGACTCCCAGAGAGTCTCCATAGACTCCCAGAGAGTCTCCATAGACTCCTAGACAGTCTCCATAGACTCCCAGAGAGACACCATAGACTCCCAGAGAGTCTCCATAGACTCCCAGAGAGTCTCCATAGACTCCCAGAGAGTCTCCATAGACTCCTAGACAGTCTCCATAGACTCCCAGAGAGACACCATAGACTCCCAGAGAGTCTCCATAGACTCCCAAAGAGTCTCCATAGACTCCCAAAGAGTCTCCATAGACTCCCAAAGAGTCTCCATAGACTCCCAGAGAGTCTCCATAGACTCCCAAAGAGTCTCCATAGACTCCCAGAGAGTCTCCATAGACTCCCAGAGAGTCTCCATAGACTCCTAGACAGTCTCCATAGACTCCCAGAGAGACACCATAGACTCCCAGAGAGTCTCCATAGACTCCCAGAGAGTCTCCATAGACTCCCAGAGAGTCTCCATAGACTCCTAGACAGTCTCCATAGACTCCCAGAGAGACACCATAGACTCCCAGAGAGTCTCCATAGACTCCCAGAGAGTCTCCATAGACTCCCAGAGAGTCTCCATAGACTCCTAGACAGTCTCCATAGACTCCCAGAGAGACACCATAGACTCCCAGAGAGTCTCCATAGACTCCCAAAGAGTCTCCATAGACTCCCAAAGAGTCTCCATAGACTCCCAAAGAGTCTCCATAGACTCCCAAAGAGTCTCCATAGACTCCCAAAGAGTCTCCATAGACTCCCAGAGAGACACCATAGATTCTCAAAGAGTCTCCATAGACTCCCAGAGAGACACCATAGACTCCCAGAGAGACAACATAGACTCCCAAAGAGTCTCCATAGACTCCCAGAGAGACACCATAGACTCCCAGAGAGACACCATAGACTCCCAAAGAGTCTCCATAGACTCCCAGAGAGACACCATAAACTCCCAAAGAGTCTCCATAGACTCCCAGAGAGACACCATAGACTCTCAGAGAGACACCATAGACTCCCAGAGTCTCCATAGACTCCCAAAGAGTCTCCATAGACTCCCAGAGATACACCATAGACTCCCAGAGAGACACCATAGACTCCCAAAGAGTCATAGACTCCCAGAGAGACACCATAGACTCCCAGAGAGACACCATGGACTCCCAGAGAGACACTCCCAAAAAGTCTCCATAGACTCCCAGAGAGACACATAGACTCCCAGAGAGTCTCCATAGACTCCCAGAGTCTCCATAGACTCCTAGACACTCTCCATAGACTCCCAGAGAGACACCATAGACTCCCAGAGAGTCTCCATAGACTCCCAAAAAGTCTCCATAGACTCCCAAAGAGCCTCCATAGACTCCCGAGTCTCCATAGACTCCCAGAGAGTCTCCATAGACTCCCAGAGAGACACCATAGACTCCCAACGAGTCTCCATAGACTCCCAGAGAGACACCATAGACTCCCAGAGAGTCTCCATAGACTCCCAAAGAGTCTCCATAGACTCCCCGAGAGTCTCCATAGACTCCTAGACAGTCTCCATAGACTCCCAGAGAGACACCATAGACTCCCAGAGAGACACCATAGACTCCCAGAGTCTCCATGGACTCCCAGAGAGTCTCCATAGACTCCCAGAGAGTCTCCATAGACTCCCAGAGAGACACCATAGACTCCCAGAGAGACACCATAGACTCCCAGAGAGACACCATAGACTCCTAGAGAGACACCATAGACTCCCAAAGAGTCTCCATAGACTCCCAGAGAGACACCATAGACTCCCAGAGAGTCTCCATGGACTCCTAGACAGTCTCCATAGACTCCCAAAGAGTCTCCATAGACTCCCAGAGAGTCTCCATAGACTCCTAGACAGTCTCCATAGACTCCCAAAGAGTCTCCATAGACTCCCAGAGAGTCTCCATAGACTCCTAGACAGTCTCCATAGACTCCCAAAGAGTCTCCATAGACTCCCAGAGAGTCTCCATAGACTCCCAGAGAGTCTCCATAGACTCCCAGAGAGTCTCCATAGACTCCCAGAGAGTCTCCATAGACTCCCAGAGTCTCCATAGACTCCCAGAGAGTCTCCATAGACTCCCAAAGAGTCTCCATAGACTCCCAGAGAGTCTCCATAGACTCCCAAAGAGTCTCCATAGACTCCCAAAGAGTCTCCATAGACTCCCAGAGAGTCTCCATAGACTCCCAGAGAGTCTCCATAGACTCCCAGAGAGTCTCCATAGACTCCCAAAGAGTCTCCATAGACTCCCAAAGAGTCTCCATAGACTCCCAGAGAGTCTCCATAGACTCCCAAAGAGTCTCCATAGACTCCCAAAGAGTCTCCATAGACTCCCAGAGAGTCTCCATAGACTCCCAGAGAGTCTCCATAGACTCCCAGAGTCTCCATAGACTCCCAAAGAGTCTCCATAGACTCCCAAAGAGTGTCCATAGACTCCCAGAGAGTCTCCATAGATTCCCAGAGTGTCCATAGACTCCCAGAGAGTCTCCATAGACTCCCAGAGTGTCCATAGACTCCCAAAGAGTCTCCATAGACCCCCAGAGAGTCTCCATAGACTCCCAGAGTCTCCATAGACTCCCAAAGAGTCTCCATAGACTCCCAGAGAGTCTCCATAGACTCCCAGAGTGTCCATAGACTCCCAGAGAGTCTCCATAGACTCCCAGAGAGTCTCCATAGACTCCCAGAGTCTCCATAGACTCCCAAAGAGTCTCCATAGACTCCCAGAGAGTCTCCATAGACTCCCAGAGTCTCCATAGACTCCCAAAGAGTCTCCATAGACTCCCAGAGAGTCTCCATAGACTCCCAGAGTGTCCATAGACTCCCAGAGAGTCTCCATAGACTCCCAGAGTGTCCATAGACTCCCAAAGAGTCTCCATAGACTCCCAGAGAGTCTCCATAGACTCCCAGAGTCTCCATAGACTCCCAAAGAGTCTCCATAGACTCCCAGAGTCTCCATAGACTCCCAGAGTGTCCATAGACTCCCAAAGAGTCTCCATAGACTCCCAGAGAGTCTCCATAGACTCCCAGAGTGTCCATAGACTCCCAAAGAGTCTCCATAGACTCCCAGAGAGTCTCCATAGACTCCCAGAGTCTCCATAGACTCCCAAAGAGTCTCCATAGACTCCCAGAGAGTCTCCATAGACTCCCAGAGTGTCCATAGACTCCCAGAGAGTCTCCATAGACTCCCAGAGTCTCCATAGACTCCCAAAGAGTCTCCATAGACTCCCAGAGAGTCTCCATAGACTCCCAGAGTCTCCATAGACTCCCAAAGAGTCTCCATAGACTCCCAGAGAGTCTCCATAGACTCCCAGAGTGTCCATAGACTCCCAAAGAGTCTCCATAGACTCCCAGAGAGTCTCCATAGACTCCCAGAGAGTCTCCATAGACTCCCAGAGAGTCTCCATAGACTCCCAGAGTGTCCATAGACTCCCAGAGAGTCTCCATAGACTTCCAGAGAGTCTCAGACGTCAGGTCTTCAACACTGTGAGGAAACAGCTCCTGGAGGCCGGGACCAAGTGCTCCCTGCACTCTTGCATTTTCCAGGCAAGATGTACATCTCTTTAAATGACAGTGGAAACCTTCCTCATCTAGTTCTCATTCCTGATCTTCTCCATCCTTGTCACTCCTAAGGAGAACCTCAGCATCTTCATTTCTGCTACTTCCAGTTCTGTCTCCTGTCTTTTTGTCCATGTCTCTGTCTCCTGTCTTTTTGTCCATGTCTCTGTCTCCTGTCTTTTTGTCCATGTCTCTGTCTCCTGTCTTTTTGTCCATGTCTCTGTCTCCAGACCATACAACATAGCTGGTCTCACCACTGTCTTGTAAACTTTTCCTTTGACCTTTGCTGACACCTTTTTGTCACAAATCACTCCTGAAACTTTTCTCCATCACTCCATCCTGCCTGGACTCTCTTCTTCACCTCTTTACCACATTCCCCATTTTCCTGGACAGTGGACCCCAAGTACTTGAAGTCCTGCACCTTTGTGACCTCTGACCCTTGTAGCCTCACTGTTCCACCTCCTCCCTCTCATTCACACACATGTACTCTGTCTTACTACGGCTGACTTTCATTCCTCTTCTTTCAAGTGAATACCTCCACCTCTCCAAGTTCTCTTCCACCTGTTCCCTGTTCTCACCACAGATCACAATGTCATCTGCAAACATCATAGTCCATGGGGATTCCTGCCTGACCTCATCTGTTAGTCGGTCCATCACCAGAGCAAACAAGAAGGGGCTCAGAGCCGATCCTTGATGCACTCCCACCTCCACCTTGAAGCTATCTGTCACTCCTACAGCACATCTCACCACTGTCCTGCTGTCCTCATACATGTCCTGCTGTCCTCATACATGTCCTGCTGTCCTCATACATGTCCTGCTGTCCTCATACATGTCCTGCTGTCCTCATACATGTCCTGCTGTCCTCATACATGTCCTGCTGTCCTCATACATGTCCTGCTGTCCTCATACATGTCCTGCTGTCCTCATACATGTCCTGCTGTCCTCATACATGTCCTGCTGTCCTCATACATGTCCTGCTGTCCTCATACATGTCCTGCTGTCCTCATACATGTCCTGCTGTCCTCATACATGTCCTGCTGTCCTCATACATGTCCTGCTGTCCTCATACATGTCCTGCTGTCCTCATACATGTCCTGCTGTCCTCATACATGTCCTGCTGTCCTCATACATGTCCTGCTGTCCTCATACATGTCCTGCTGTCCTCATACATGTCCTGCTGTCCTCATACATGTCCTGCTGTCCTCATACATGTCCTGCTGTCCTCATACATGTCCTGCTGTCCTCATACATGTCCTGCTGTCCTCATACATGTCCTGCTGTCCTCATACATGTCCTGCTGTCCTCATACATGTCCTGCTGTCCTCAAACATGTCCTGCTGTCCTCAAACAAGTTCTGCTGTCCTCAAACATGTCCTGCTGTCCTCATACATGTCCTGTTGTCCTCATATATGTCCTGCTGTCCTCATATATATGTCCTGTTGTCCTCAAACATGTCTTGCTGTCTTCATACATGTCCTGTTGTCCTCATACATGTCCTGCTGTCCTCATACATTTCCTGCTGTCCTCATATATGTCCTACTGTCCTTATACATGTCCTGCTGTCCTCAAACATGTCCTACTGTCCTCATACACATCCTGTTGTCTTCATACATGTCCTGCTGTCCTCATACATTTCCTGAATCTTCATACATGTCCTACTGTCCTCACATATGTCCTGCTGTCCTCATACATGTCCTGCTGTCCTCAAACAAGTCCTGCTGTCCTCATACATGTCCTGTTGTCTTCATACATGTCCTGTTGTCTTCATACATGTCCTGCTGTCCTCAAACAAGTCCTGCTGTCCTCAAACAAATCCTGCTGTCCTCATACATGTCCTGTTGTCTTCATACATGTCCTGTTGTCTTCATACATGTCCTGTTGCCTTCATACATGTCCTGTTGTCTTCATACATGTCCTGCTGTCCTCAAACAAGTGCTGCTGTCCTCATACATGTCCTGTTGTCTTCATACATGTCCTGTTGTCTTCATACATGTCCTGTTGCCTTCATACATGTCCTGTTGTCTTCATACATGTCCTGCTGTCCTCATACATGTCCTGCTGTCCTCATACATGTCCTGCTGTCCTCATACATGTCCTGTTGTCTTCATACATGTCCTGTTGTCTTCATACATGTCCTGCTGTCCTCATACATGTCCTGCTGTCCTCATACATGTCCTGCTGTCCTCATACATGTCCTGTTGTCTTCATACATGTCCTGCTGTCCTCATACATGTCCTGCTGTCCTCATACATGTCCTGTTGTCTTCATACATGTCCTGCTGTCTTCATACATGTCCTGCTGTCCTCATACATGTCCTGTTGTCCTCATACATGTCCTGCTGTCCTCATACATGTCCTGCTGTCCTCATACATGTCCTGCTGTCCTCATATATATGTCCTGTTGTCCTCAAACATGTCATGCTGTCTTCATACATGTCCTGTTGTCCTCATACATGTCCTGCTGTCCTCATACATTTCCTGCTGTCCTCATATATGTCCTACTGTCCTTATACATGTCCTGCTGTCCTCAAACATGTCCTACTGTCCTCATACACGTCCTGTTGTCTTCATACATGTCCTGCTGTCCTCATACATTTCCTGAATCTTCATACATGTCCTACTGTCCTCACATATGTCCTGCTGTCCTCATACATGTCCTGCTGTCCTCAAACAAGTCCTGCTGTCCTCATACATGTCCTGTTGTCTTCATACATGTCCTGTTGTCTTCATACATGTCCTGCTGTCCTCAAACAAGTCCTGCTGTCCTCAAACAAATCCTGCTGTCCTCATACATGTCCTGTTGTCTTCATACATGTCCTGTTGTCTTCATACATGTCCTGTTGCCTTCATACATGTCCTGTTGTCTTCATACATGTCCTGCTGTCCTCAAACAAGTGCTGCTGTCCTCATACATGTCCTGTTGTCTTCATACATGTCCTGTTGTCTTCATACATGTCCTGTTGTCTTCATACATGTCCTGTTGTCTTCATACATGTCCTGCTGTCCTCATACATGTCCTGCTGTCCTCATACATGTCCTGCTGTCCTCATACATGTCCTGTTGTCTTCATACATGTCCTGTTGTCTTCATACATGTCCTGCTGTCCTCATACATGTCCTGCTGTCCTCATACATGTCCTGCTGTCCTCATACATGTCCTGCTGTCTTCATACATGTCCTGCTGTCCTCATACATGTCCTGCTGTCCTCATACATGTCCTGCTGTCTTCATACATGTCCTGCTGTCTTCATACATGTCCTGCTGTCCTCATACATGTCCTGCTGTCCTCATACATGTCCTGCTGTCCTCATACATGTCCTGCTGTCCTCATACATGTCCTGCTGTCCTCATACATGTCCTGCTGTCCTCATACATGTCCTGCTGTCCTCATACATGTCCTGCTGTCCTCATACATGTCCTGCTGTCCTCATACATGTCCTGCTGTCCTCATACATGTCCTGCTGTCTTCATACATGTCCTGCTGTCCTCATACATGTCCTGCTGTCTTCATACATGTCCTGCTGTCCTCATACATGTCCTGCTGTCTTCATACATGTCCTGCTGTCTTCATACATGTCCTGCTGTCTTCATACATGTCCTGCTGTCTTCATACATGTCCTGCTGTCTTCATACATGTCCTGCTGTCTTCATACATGTCCTGCTGTCTTCATACATGTCCTGCTGTCTTCATACATGTCCTGCTGTCTTCATACATGTCCTGCTGTCCTCATACATGTCCTGCTGTCCTCATACATGTCCTGCTGTCTTCATACATGTCCTGCTGTCCTCATACATGTCCTGCTGTCCTCATACATGTCCTGCTGTCCTCATACATGTCCTGCTGTCCTCATACATGTCCTGCTGTCCTCATACATGTCCTGCTGTCTTCATACATGTCCTGCTGTCCTCATACATGTCCTGCTGTCTTCATACATGTCCTGCTGTCCTCATACATGTCCTGCTGTCCTCATACATGTCCTGCTGTCTTCATACATGTCCTGTACCAGTCTAACATACTTTTCTGCCACTCCAGATTTCCTCATGCAATACCACACCTCCTCTCTTGGCACCCTGTCATATGCTTTTTCTAAATCCACAAACACACAATGGAGTTCTTTCTGACCCTCTCTGTACTTCTCTATCAACATCCTCAAAGCAAAGATGCATCTGTGGTGCTCTTTCTTGGCATGAAACCATACTGCTGCTCACAGATAGTCACCTCTTGTCTAAGTCTTGCTTCCACAACTCTCTCCCAGATCTTCATTGTGTGGCTCATCAACTTAATTCCCCTGTAGTTGCTACAACTCTGTACATCACCCTTGTTCTTAAAAATGGGAACCAGCACACTTCTTCTCCATTCTTCAGGCATTTTCTCACCCTCAAATATTCCATTAAATATTTGAGTCAAAAACCTCACTGCCACCTCTCCAAGACATTTCCAAACCTCCACTGGTATGTCATCAGGTCCTACTGCCTTCCCCTTCTTCATTCTTTTCAGAGCTTTCCGGACTTCACCCTCACTAATCTTTCCCACTTCCTGGTCCACAGTTTCTATGACCTCCACTCTTCTTTCTCTTTCATTCTCTTCATTCATTAGCTCCTCAAAGTAATCCTTCCATCTTCCCATCACACTCTCCTCACTTGTTAGAACATTCCCATTCCCATCTTTAATAAGCCTAACCTGCTGCACATCCTTTCCAGCCTGATCCCTCTGTCTTGCCAATCGGTACAAGTCCTTCTCGCCCTCTTTAGTGTCCAGTCTCCCATATAACTCATTGTACGCCCTCTGCTTTGCCTTAGCTACTTCCCTCTTTGCTCTATGTCCCATCTCCTTATATTCCTGTCTCCTCTCTTCAGTCCTCTCACTGTCATATTTCTTCTTGGCTAATCTCTTTCTTTGAATGGCGTCCTGCACTTCACTATTCCACCACCAGGTTTCCTTATCATCCATTCTCTGTCCAGATGACACACCAAGTACCTTCCTACCTGTCTCTCTAATTACTGTTGCTGTAGTAGCCCAGTCACTTGGAAGCTCTTTCTTACCACCCAGAGCCTTTAACCACTCTTTCCTCCCTGGGAATACTCTCTATCACTTCATCCAAATCTTTCTCCTCCCCATCACATCCAACCTGTGGAGCATAACCACTGACTATGTTTAGCATCAGACCTTCTACTTCTACCTTCAGGCACATCACCCTATCTGACACTCTCTTCACCTCTACTACATTCTTTGCCAACTCCTCCTTCAGGACCACCCCTACTCCATTTCTCTTTCTATCCACACCATGGTAAAACAGTTTGAACCCTGCTCCAATGCTGCGAGCCTTGCTGCCCTTCCACTTGGTCTCTTGGACACATAAAACATCTACCTTCCTTCTCTGCATCATGTCAGCCAGCTCTCTACCTTTGCCTGTCATTGTCCCCACATTTAGAGTTGCAACCCTCAGTCCTACATTCTTCACTTTCCTCCTCTCCCTCTCTCTCCTGACATGTTTCCCTCCTCGGGGTCTTCCACTAACAGTAGCACAATTTCCGCCGGCACCCTGTTGCTCAACAGCACCGGTGGAGGTCGTTGTTAATCTGGACCTCGACCGATCCGGTATGGTTTCACTTTGATGAGCCATTAGACTAACTATGGTACTGAAAATGAACCTGGGATTATTGTTATTCTCATCAATTAAAGATGAATAATAAAAAGTTCTAGCTTTACAGAGTGCTTTTTTGTACGTTAGCAGGCTATCTCTGCAGGATAAGTAAGTAGGATTTAAAGCTGTAACATGTGTTTCATGAACATGATTACATAGCTTTGACATCAATGCCACTGAGTAATACTGGCAATCAAAAATAAGTTGGTGTTATCCTTCATCATATTGTTGTTGAGAGTGAGCCATAAAAAAGATATTGATACTACATAATATACTGTATTTACATTATGGTAACAGATAAAACTTTGTATGTTCAACATGATATTTTAAGTAATCTTATATAAATAAAATGTGTTGATTTGACAAGCAGTAAGTACTTTGTACTTTGTACATGAGGTACATTAAGTCAGTTCGACTTATTCTAATTGTGTGGGACCCGTGTCCATAATACAGTCAAGTAAACTGAACAAACTTTTTCTTTCAGTGCCCACAACTTCTGTTGAGACTTGGAGGTAAACAAATAAACTAAATTTATTCAGATTCATTTAATGTGTTTATTTTTTAGATTTTATGTTCAATTAATGATTAACTGAGTTCTTCCTGTGTTTTTGAGGCCAGCAGACAAACAGGAGCTCCAATGAATCAAGTCCAACAATGCAGGAATGTGTGTGTGTGTGTATGTGTGTGTATGTGTGTGTATGCGTGCGTGCGTGCGTGCGTGCGTGCGTGTGTGTGTGTGTGTGTGTGTGCGCGTGTGTGCGTGTGTGTGTGTGTGTGTTGAAGGGGTCGGGGGGAGCATTT
>JBBPBX010022619.1:13165-41250 GCA_038048925.1 Garcialebias charrua
GCCTCCCTTTCATTGTGTGTGTGTGTGTGTATATGTGTGTGTGTGGGGGGGGGGGCTGACAGATATTGTGTTTGATGGAGGGACGAGCGACGCAGAAGTAAAGAAACCAGAGGAGACAGCAGCAAGAAGAAGAAGAAGAAGAAGGACAGCAGAACTTGTGGACAAACCTTCTGAGGAACCGTGTGACCTTCAGGTACAGAAAGAAAATCAGAAAACTTTTATCGCTGCCCTTTGAGCCGTGCTTTTTGTGTTTCTGTGGATGCTGGTTTGATGCTCTGCTCAGAGTTTTGTTTGGAACCGGTTGAAACTTGACGTGTTTTAGTTAGTTGAAGGTGTGTGAAAGTTTCTGGGCTGGTCTGGAGGATGGAGCTCCCTCTGACTGACGCCAGGTGGCGCCAGAAACACTCGTCCTGTTTCACTTGAATGCAGCATGGATGCATTCATGTGTGAGGGAGTCTTTGTGTTGTAAATGTGATTTGCTGTTGTTGACCTACTTTTGCCGAAGCAGAACCATCTCTTTCAAACCTCCTGCTGTGCACGTTGAGCGTGAGATCATGGTCGCTGGAGAACAACTGACCTTCTGTACAAACTGGTTTAAAACTCACTTCTGGTGTCTTGATTTGTAACAAGGGAAATAAAATGGATGTGGGTGACGAGTGATGGAGCAGGATCCACAGGTTGGGGCCTCGTTCTCAGTAATGAGGACGTTGCTTTGGTCAAGAACCGAGTCTGAAGGTGGACCTCTGGATTTACTGGTGTGTCTACGTTCCAGCCCTCACCTCTGGTCATGAGGTTTGGATCAGGACTAAAAGAACCAGATCCTGGATTCAAGTGGCTGAAATGAGCTTCCTTTGTTGAGGGGGGGTGCTCAGCCTTAAGAGATCAGGTGAGGAGCTCCGTCACCTCGGGGAACTCGGAGCAGGGCTGCTGCTCCTCTGCATCCAAAGGAGTCAGTTGAGGAGGTTTATCTGACGTCCCATCTCCTTATATCCATGATTACATCTCCGTTGGCAGGATCTCATTGACTGGCAATCAATGAATTTAAGATCTATCGTTGTGATCGTAATACAAGGGGAGGTGGAGTCGCTATTTACATCAGAGATTCTTTGGCTGCCAGGATTGCATCTAAAAAAACAATCGCAAACCAGTTTGAGGCTTTAGCTGTGAACATCACTTTGAAAGGAGGTCAGCCCTTAACTGTTGTTGGTTGTTATCGTCCCCCCTCCGCAACACCTGAAGCTCTGTCCTCCCTGACTGAATTCATAGGAAATTTAAAACACAATGAGATTGTTATGGCTGGAGATTTCAACATTGATTGGAATAAGTCGACCCCCCTCTGTGATAAATTCAGGGAATGTTGCCTATCTCTCAATCTAACACAATTTATCGATTCTCCCACCAGACCAAACATAAAATGTCCCGAAAAATCTTCCACCTTAGATCTGTTTTTCACAAATGCACCTCACAAATTTCCTGGTATAGGTGTATTTGCGGACGACACAACAGTGGTGGGTCTCATCAGCAACAACGATGAGACGGACTACAGGAACGAGGTGAGCCGCCTGGCCTTGTGGTGCGGACACAACAATCTCACTCTCAACGTGGAGAAGACAAAGGAGATTGTTGTGGACTTCAGGAAGAAGGATGCCCAACATGCCCCTCTGACCATCAACAGCACCGCAGTGGAGAGAGTAGACAGCACCAAGTTCCTGGGAGTGCACGTCTCAAAGGACCTGTCCTGGAGCAGGAACACTGCAGCACTGGCAAAGAAGGCTCACCAGCGTCTCTACTTTCTCCGCAAGCTGAAAAGGGCTGGAGCTTCAACCCCCATCATGAGCACCTTCTACAGAGGTGCCATAGAAAGTGTCCTGACCAGCTGCATCACTGTGTGGTTTGGTGCATGTACTGCATCCTGCCGCAAGAGCCTCCAGCGCATTGTGAGAGCAGCTGAGAAGATCGTGGGCACCTCCTTGCCCTCACTGCAGGACTTACACAGCAAACGCCTCACTCGGAAAGCCCTCTGCATGGCAGGTGATCCCACACACCCACTACACAGCTGCTTCAGACTGCTGCCATCAGGGAGGAGACTGAGGAGTCTCCAGGCTCGAACCAGCAGACTGAGAGACAGCTCTGTTCATCAGGCAGTCAGGATGCTAAACACTCTGCCTGCTCTGCCCCCCCTCCCATTTGAACTGCCTTAACACTAAAACTTTCTCACACATTACCACACAACACAAAGATTTTAACACTGGACTCTGTGTCATCAAACGGGTTATTCACTAAACTCTCGGTCATGTGCTCATACAGTTTGCACTACTTCTCATACTTGCACTAATGTTTGTATTACATCACTGCCTATAATCATAATACTGTTTACATTCTCTGTTTACATTTATTAATACTGTTTACTTTTATTACTACTGCTTACATGTAATTACTACTGTTTACATTTACACTACTCTAATATCTACACCACTGCTGATACATATACAGTGTGCTCTGAACGGTCTTATTTAGGGATGCCCAATGTGCCTTACTGCATATGCCACTTTTTGCCTCTATAACAACATCAACTACTACCTCATACATATACTGTGTACATTAACTCATACGCTGCTTTGCCACTTTGCAAATGTCAATGCTAGAAACCCTTAGTTTATTTTAGTTATACTTTTTATACTCTTTTTTTATACTAGTATGCAAAAACTCAGGCCAGTATTATGTTCATTAAATGTTTAATGTTTTAGTTTTAGAGTTGGTGTAAATTTTCATACTCTTATACCACTATGCAAAAAACTCAGGACAGTGTTAGTTTTACTATTTTATGCTTATGTCTATTATTATATGTTTCAGTGTTTCAATGTTTAGATGTTTACTGTTGCACCGAGGGACTGAGAGAAACGCAATTTCGGTCCTGTGTATGTCCTGTACAGTACATATTGCAGATCTGACAATAAAGTTGACTTTGACTTTTGACTTTGATTTGCTAACGTTTTGAGTGATCATTCCGTAATAGCAGCTCTTAGATCTACTAAACTTCCACCTGCTAAGCCCAGAATAATTCAAAAAAGGGATTTGAAACGTTTCAGTGAACAGTCATTCCTTTGGGATCTATCCCACTTTGATTGGCAACGTATCCTACAAATCAATGACGTGAACACCGCTTGGAACTATTTTCATGATAGTTTCATTTTCTTTGTAAACAAACACGCACCTTTCCGGCAGTTCAGGATAAAGAGCCGTGACAGCCCCTGGTTTACTCCTGAACTAGCTGATCTCCTGCACTGGAGAGATCATCTTTGGGCCGCAGCAAGAAAATCACACTCAGACACTGATTGGTTGAAATTTCGGCAGCTAAGGAATAAATGCACAACTGCCATCAAAGCCGCAAAACGTAACTACTTCTTATCTCAGACCTCCAAAAATCTAAACGATCCTAAAAAATTCTGGAAAACCATCAAATCTCTCTCAGGCACCCCCCAATCATCTGACCTCCCATCACAATTTCTTGTTGACTCTGTTCCTGTGTCAAATAAGCACGAGATCCTGAACTGTTTCAATAAACATTTTGTTGCTTCTAGTTCATTATTTGACACAGTTACAAATGGAAAATCAGCCACTTCATCTAATAATCAAACTTCTACAAATCAAATCCCTCCTACAAGTCAACCATCAGTTAATCACACCTTCTCTTTTTCTCCGTTCTCAGTCAGTGAGGTAAATAAATTGTTAAATGATCTTGATCCTAAAAAATCTGCAGGTCCAGATGAACTTCCACCTTATTTCTTAAGGCTGGCTGCTCATATCATCACAGTCCCTGTGACCCACATCTTTAATCTGTCCATAAGCCAAAACACCATTCCGGATGCTTGGAAAACAGCCTTTGTTCTTCCTTTGCTGAAGGGAGGTGACCCCACCTCATTGAACAATTATCGACCGATCTCTAAACTCTGCATCTTAGCCAAGGTTCAAGAAAAACTGATAAACTCTCAGATCAAAAATTATCTGGACTCATTTAACATCTTACCTCTCCATCAATCTGGTTTCAGGAAAAAACACAGCACAACAACTGCTTCTCTGAAGGTTCTGAATGATGTTGTTGAAGCATTGGATGCTAAGGACTATTGTGCTGCACTTTTCTTAGACCTGTCTAAAGCTTTTGACACTGTGGATCATAACATCCTGTGTCATAAGCTCTCAGAAATCGGTTTCTCTGATCACACCATCGGTTGGTTTTCTAACTATCTTTCCAATCGGAGGCAATGTGTTCAACATAACGGTACTTCTTCCAGCTATTTAACAGTTAAAAATGGTGTACCACAAGGCTCAGTTTTAGGACCAACCCTCTTTACAATCTACATAGCTAATGTAGGTCACTGCATCCCTGATGCATCCTTACATTTCTATGCTGATGATACAGTTGTTTACTGCCGAGCTAAAACAGTAGCTAAGGCTTTCCAGTTACTGCAATCCGCTTTTGACATCATCCAGTCAGATTTGTTCCGTCTCAAACTTGTCCTAAATGCTGATAAAACAAAAGGAATGTTTTTTTCAAGTAGGAAGGCGGTTCCAACAGATCTTCCTCTGATTTTATCCTCAAATGGTGTCCCTATTGAGTTTGTTGATTCCTATAAATATCTGGGTATACTGGTCGATTCACATCTCTCTTTTAAACTCCACGTGGAAAACCTAGTGAAGAAATTGAAAGTTAAACTGGGTTTCTTTTTCAGAAACAGATCATGTCTATCACTGAATGTTAGGAAACGCCTTGTATCTGTGACTTTCCTTCCCTCCATTGATTACGGTGACATTCTCTACATGAATGCTCCTACAAGCACCCTGCGGATGTTGGATGTTGTCTATCATGGTGCACTAAGATTCATAACTGGCTGTGATTATCGTACCCACCACTGCACCCTGTATTCACTGGTTAACTGGACATCATTAACCTCACGCAGACTCTTCCACTGGTACATTTTCATCTTTAAATCACTTCTTGGTCTGCTGCCCTCATACATCTCCTCCTACATGTCTTTACGTGAGTGCAGCTACAGTGTGCGCTCTCAGGACATGATTACCTGCAGTGTTCCGTCAGTGAGGACTGAACTTGGAAAAAGGGCCTTCTCCTACTCCGCTCCTGCTTCATGGAATATCTTACAAAAAGATCTGAAGCTCTCGACCTTGACTTCTCTAAATGGTTTTCAGAATCTGTTGGAATCCTGGCAAAAACCAATGCAGATTTGTTCCTGTCTTTGATTTTATACGTCTACCTTATAATGTTTTGCTAGTTTTTTGATACTTTGTTAAAAAAAAAAAAAAAAAACTTTCTTTTGTTTTTTTCTCTCTTTTGTTTTCTATTGTTTATTGTTTGTTTGTTTATTGTTTATTGTTTAAGGAAATTCTACCACTGCTGTTCATTTTTCTTTAGTTTTAGCAGGTCGCTTTCGTAAATGAGCCCATGAGGTTCAAAAGATTTACCTGACTAAATAAAGGTTGAATGAATGAAAGAATTCATCTCCGTTCAGAAGTTTTTCAGCCAGACCCGAAACTGTCTGGAGGGGTACTCCCCTCTGAGCCGGGATCACGTGAGGGTCCCCCACAAGGAGCTGAAGAGTACTGCTTGGGAGAAGGAGGTCTGGGTTTTCCTCCTGAACCTGTTGCTCTGTCACCTGACCACAGATCAGATGAAGAAGATGGAGATGGGTGAGCTGAAGTATTGGATCCAAACTAAAGGGAAACCCAGGTTTGGAGGATCTTCAGCTGGGGTTAGAAGCTTCCATCCTGGGTATGAATGTGTTGGGATTCTTCCTGCAGGTTCCTGAGTCCGGTGCGGTGCCAACAAGCAGAGCTGAGAGTCATCTCACTAACGAGAGCTAGAGCTTCCTTCCCTGCTGGAGCATCACTGACCTTCTGAACTTGGTTCCTGAACCTCCAGTCCTGGAATCCTCAACTCCTGGGAGTTACTATTTCTCTTTGCAGATCATCTCCAGCTGCTCCATCACCATCCAACCACTTGCCTCCACGCTCCACCTGTATGCTGCCAGGATTCACAAGTTTGCAAAAGAAATGATAGGAAAACTGTTAAAATTACAGGTAGTCCTTTTTTTATTGTTTGTATAACCACTAATATAATTCAGTTTTATGTCAGTTTTGGTCAAAGCTTGAAAGAGCTGCTGCAGAGGGACCAAAGAGCCACATGTGGCTCAAGAGCCGCAGGTTGCAGACCCCTGATCAAGACAGAACTCAGCTGGTTCACAACGAACAAATCTCTATATCTTTTTTTTTGGTTGGAACTAGTCATGTCAGATAAGTCTGGTGAGACTTCGTAGCTCATCATGTTTACACCATCTGTTACCATGGTTACAGAAACATAATCTGTTACCACCGTGACAGAGATGCCATATGTTACCATGGTTACAAAGACACCACCTGTAACCACAGTGACACAGACACCACCTGTAACCACAGTGACACAGACACCACCTGTAACCACGGTGACAGGGACACCACCTGTAACCACGGTGACAGGGACACAATCTGTTACCACGGTGACATACACCATCTGTTACCACGATGACAGACACCATCATTTACCACAGTGACAGACACCATCATTTACTACAGTGACAGAGACACCATCTGTTACCACAGTGACACAGACACCACCTGTAACCACGGTGACAGGGACACCATCTGTAACCACAGTGACAGCGACACCATCTGTAACAACAGTGACACAGACACCACCTGTAACCACGGTGACAGGGACACCATCTGTTACCATGATGACAGACACCATTGGTTACCACAGTGACCGAGACACCATCTGTAACAGCAGTGACAGAGACACCATCTGTTACCACAGTGACAGAGACACCATCTGTTACCACAGTGACAGAGACACCATCTGTAACCGCAGTGACACAGCCACTACCTGTAACCACGGTTACAAAGACACCATCTGTTACCATGGTGACATACACCATCTGTTACCACGGTGACAGAGACACCACCTGTAACCACAGTGACCGAGACACCATCTGTTACCACGGTCACAGAGAAACCATCTGTTTCCACAGTGACAGAGACACCATCTGTAACCACGGTGACAGAGACACTATCTGTAACCACAGTGACACATACACCACCCGTAACCACGGTGACAGGGACACCATCTGTAACCACAGTGACAGAGACACCACCTGTAACCACGGTGACAGGGACACCATCTGTTACCACGATGACAGACACCATCATTTACCACGGTGACACAGACACCACCTGTAACCACGGTGACAGAGACACCATCTGTAACCACGGTGAAAGAGACACCACTTCTAACCACAGTGACAGAGACACCATCTGTTACCACAGTGACACAGACACCACCTGTAACCAGGGTGACAGAGACACCACCTGTAACCATGGTGACAGAGACACCATCTGTAACCACGGTGACAGAGACACCATCTGTAACCACGGTGACACAGACACCAACTGTAACCACAGTGACAGAGACACCACCTGTAACCACGGTGACAGAGACACCACCTGTAACCACGGTGACAGACACCATCTGTTACCATGGTTACAGAAACATAATCTGTTACCACTGTGACAGAGATGCCATCTGTTACCATGGTTACAGAGACACCACCTGTAACCACAGTGACCGAGACACCATCTGTTACCACGGTCACAGAGAAACCATCTGTTTCCACAGTGACAGGGATACCAGCTGTTATCACAGTGACAGAGACACCACCTGTAACCATGGTGACAGAGACACCATCTGTAACCACAGTGACACAGACACCACGTGTAACCACGGTGACAGAGACACCACCTCTAACCACAGTGACAGAGACACCATCTGTTACCACATCGATGACAGACACCACGTGTAACCACGGTGACAGAGACACCACCTGTAACCACGGTGACAGAGACACCATCTGTTACCACATCGACACAGACACCACGTGTAACCACGGTGACAAAGACACCATCTGTAACCACGGTGACAGAGACACTATCTGTAACCACAGTGACAGAGACACCACCTGTAACCACAGTGACAGAGACACCACCTGTAACCATGGTGACAGAGACACCATCTGTAACCACGGTGACAGAGACACCACCTGTAACCACAGTGACAGAGACACCACCTGTAACCATGGTGACAGAGACACCATCTGTAACCACGGTGACAGAGACACCACCTGTAACCACAGAGACAGAGACACCACCTGTAACCATGGTGACAGAGACACCATGTCAATGTCAATGTCAATTTTATTTATATAGCACATAAAAACAACCGAAGTCGACCAAAGTGCTTTACAGTTAAAATAAAATAAAATAAATAAATAAATAAAAACAGAGTAAAATGCATCTAGTGCCACTAAACATAATAAAGCTATCAGTAAATACACAACAACAATAAAATCTGCTCAAAATTTGATCTCACATTCTGCGAGGATCAAATGCCAAGTAAAAGAGATGAGTCTTAAGTGAAGATTTAAAAGTGTCAACAGTCTGAGCGGTCTTTACTTTCTCAGGTAAACTGTTCCACAGTTTTGGAGCAGCAACCGCAAAAGCCCGATCACCTCTGGATTTCATTCTGGATCTGGGGACATCTAAGAGAAACTGGTTGGTAGACCGGAGTGCTCTTACAGGAGTGTAGATATTAATAAGATCACATAAATATGACGGGGCCAGACCTTTTAAGATTTTAAAAACAAGCAATAAAATCTTAAAATCACCACCATCTGTAACCACGGTGACACAGACACCACCTGTAACCACAGTGACAGAGACACCACCTGTAACCACGGTGACAGACACCATCTGTTACCACAGTAACACAGACACCACCTGTAACCACGGTGACAGAGCACTATCTGTTACCACAGTGACAGAGATGCCATCTGTTACCATGGTTACAGAAACATCATCTATTACCACAGTTACAAAAACCCCATCTGTTACCACGGTGACAGACACCATCATTTAACACAGTGACAGAGACACCACCTGTTACCATGGTGACAGAGACACCACCTGTTACCATGGTGACAGAGACACCATCTGTAAATACGGTGACAAACACACCAACTGTTACCATGGTGACAGAGACACCATCTGTAAATACGGTGACAAACACACCATTTGTTACCATGGTGACAGAGACACCATCTGTAAATACGGTGACAAACACACCATTTGTTACCATGGTGACAGACACCATCTTTTACCATGGTGACAGAGACACCACCTGTAACCACAGTGACAGGGACACCATCTGTTACCATGGTGACAGAGACACCACCTGTAACCACAGTGACAGGGACACCATCTGTTACCATGGTGACAGAGACAGGCAACACTGAAACCACAGAACCATGATCCGGGTGTTTCCTTATTTCATTACATCCTCGTGAACACCAGAATAATCTGTACCTGTTTGTGTCTCATGTCCTCTTGTCCTCCTGCACAGGTGTAACTCCTCCCACCAATGAGAGCATCACCCTCAGCAAGGTCACCGCCTCCACAGCACCAGCATGGCTGAAAAGAACCACCCTGCTTCATCCTCTGGGTCTCCACCTACCCACAACGGAAGGATTGGTGTGGTAGCAAAACACTCTCCAACTTCTCACCAAAATGGCTCTTTGGAACTGGAACTAGATCACCAGAGTCCCAGTAAAAGCAGGACTCCAGCCTCCACCTCATCCCTTAGAACCCTCAGGACTGTTAGAGCCCTCAGGGCTCCTGCAACAAGTTCTGCTGATCCTGATGAAGGTTCCAGTTCCTGCAGACCCCAGGGTCAGAGCCTTGGCTCTGCACTCAGCTCCAGAGCCAGAACCATCACCTCTAAGGACAAGGTAAGTGTCTGCTGCTGTATGCTAGAGCTGTCCTTTCTAACCCAAACCCGAAACCCAGCCCGGACTGACCCGGATAGGGCCAGGCCAGGCCATTATAACGTGAATAATGGGCAATCTGGGCTGGTCTCGTGCATTTAATTATGTCAGGATCAGCCGCGATCCAATTATATGATAACATGGTGTTTTATGATATTCTAGATAATGAGCAGGCTCGCTGAAAGATCGGCACGGTGTTTAAAAAACACAGACTCAAACTGTTCTCTATTAAAATGATGTGTTTTAAAAAGTCTGCCACAGATACAAGAAAAAATGCAGCAAAGCATAGAAATGTTCAAACTCAACAAACTGTTTTCTGCTAGGATAAATTGTGTCATATCACCCCGCCACAAAGAAAAACAGCAAAGCTTAAATTCACACACACAATTGATATTATAAGAATTCTCACCATGACACAAGAGCCAGGAAGCCACACAACTCGGGTGAAAACCATACATCAACATGGACTAGACACCTGGATCAGAGGTTCACAGTAGTCTTCAAAAATTCTCTGAGTGCTTCCCACCTTTATACCTTGTGGTGTATGCATACGTGTGTGGGTGTGTGTGTGTGTGTATGTGTGTGTGTGTCTGTGTGTGTGTGTGTATGTGTGCGTGCGTGTCTGTGTGCAATACTGTATGACTTCACTCACTCGAGCAAAACATGTTTTTCAAAAGCAAGGCAATGCCTGGTACGGGTCAGTTTGCCCTCAAACTTGAGGGAAAACCTGTTTATTTGACTAGCTTTACCAAGAAGGGCTTACAAGGTCATGTGTGAAGAAACGGGCCCTGTTTCTCACACATATCTGTGCTGATAAGACATAGTTGCAAAAACCAAGTTGCAAAACACAGTTCAGATACAGTTTATGTGGTCAGAACTAGAATGTTTACTCCAGGCATCGTATGCAACTCACAAGTGTTGCAGAAAGTATCAGAAAGCATTAACTCTTAGCATAATAATTGATAAACATTAGTCAGAAAACATTAATACTAAAAATTCTTATTTCATTCCACCCTCTGGTTTCTGACTAATTTTGAAAATTTTCTCCTGTCACCTCATAGGGCACCCTCCAATATATGCCCATCCACCTTTCCATTTCTGTACAAACCAAATCAAGGAAAGAGACCCTATCACCTTTGTGACGAGTCACGTTATATATTCTGTTCCCACAAACCTAATAATCAATCACAAATGTATCTGGTTGTACAGTTGAATCAACTTCAACAGTGGTTCGTTCAGTCCCAAACCAATGGTCTCTTATTATAACTGTAATCTTCATTCTAGGACTGTGTTATAAACAAATCTAATTATACAATCTTTCGTGTGTTTAATATAAAAACATGTGCACAAGTTACACAAAGTCATTCCTACAAAGCAAAGCACTAAAAATAAGCAAAGGAGGGACATTGCATATTCTCGCTCTATTAGTTTAGCCGCATGTAAAAACCTTTCCCTGTACAATACATGTGAACACTTTTAAATCGGACAGTCAGACTTATGAAACTCAATTATTTGTTTTGGCTCCGTGGACTCGTTCAATGCGCATTTTGAAAGGATCCAGAGAGACTCGCTAGGAAACGTGCAGAAATTACCACTGTACCCCACTTAGGCGAGTAAATAAACAGTAATTAGTTAATCAATAAGTCTTGTCGTTCCAACTCTCACAAGTGTACAACATATATTCATCCAGAAAAAGGCACCTAAGTATTTTTGAGGACTCTTTACTGTCCAGTCACACAATACCCTGTCTGGTTAAACATGGGTTAACATGACCTGTTTGCACATACAGTATACAGTATACCACTCCTTATCAGCTGTCTCGCATAGTTGCAAGTCATAGGTGAGATTTGTTCGTGGCTCAAATTACTCACCATGTAACCTTAAAAACAAATATCCAGACACAGTTAAAACATGATAATCGCACATTATAGGTGTTGTAGTGTCATCACATTTTTTTCTTCTCAGGTTTTAAAGACACTCAATAAACATCAGAAATGTTCCACACTCGTCACCACTCATAACAGGTCTTCGTTGGCATCACCCTCCGAAAGCATCTTGCATTTTTACATGTAAAACTACAATTTACATGTAGTGTTCAAAGCACGTGAAAGATTGGTAAGTACTTCTTCAGTAGCACTTCACATCTCTAACTGTCTTTTTATTCATATTTTCTTGCTAGACAGACCTTAAAGGTGCTATGTGTAACTTTCTGTAGTGCAGAACTTAGAAAAATTTTCAACAGGCAAAGCATTCTGATCCCTCCCCCTCAGAGCCATATATGGCTCTGAGGGGGAGGCTCTGCTGAAATTCAAATTCAAGCTCTGTTTTTATTGGCTGATTCAAATTCAAGCTCTGTTTTTATTGGCTGGTTACAAACTCTGTTTTTATTGGCTGGTTAAGGACGGGTCACTCTGTGTTTTTAGTGTTTTTATAAATGCTGATAGAGAAGCAAGGGGACTATAGTTTTTTTCAGAGATTACTTTGTCTAACATCAGTCTGTCAGTAGATAGTGACAGAGTGAAGAAATATGTTAAAAATATATTGTTAGAAAAGTTACAGACTGCATTACAAAGTTACATAGTGTAGCTTTAAAGTTTGATGTAAAGGTCAATGTACTAGAATGTCACATCCGTTGACATACCTTCTGCTTACATTCGTCACCAGCAGGACTGATTCACAGGACATTCTAAGTTATCCTGACTTCTAACGTGGTTCATTTTCCTCCATAGACATGGCAAGGACCCTCTATGTCCTCCTTCAGGACATGTCTTGGCATCATAGAGGAGGGGTCACCTAGTAGCACCATGACATCGATGAACATGATGACCCATCAGGCAACACCACCCTCAGGCGCTTTTCTAGGTCCCACGTTGTCCTCTGGGTCCGCCTCTGTTCGTCCCATCAGCAGATGACAAGGACAGCACATCAAGCTGTAGAAAAAACACAATGCTTTTGACAAATAGAATAACAAGGATTAGTTTCATCCATCCTTTAATTGGAGTCACTAAAACTTGAAAAAAAAACTTTAAAAAAAAAGCATGCTTCCAATTTTAAAGGCACTGTTATGCACCACAGGCCCCTTTAAACTTGTTTAGGTTATCATCACTAAGTGTGTGTGGCTTCAGTCCCGGTACCTAGAAAGCCAACACTTTTTTGTACATTCCTTTTTTTCAATAAACTCCTAATTATACATATGGTATTTCCTAATTTCCGGGCTCGACCTGTTTAACTCAGCAGGTCCGACAGATCAAAGCACAGCTGTGACTTTCTGTTTTTTCTCCTCTTAGTTGTCTTTTCTACTTCACCAC
The DNA here is from genome assembly GCA_038048925.1 of Garcialebias charrua. Lineage (NCBI taxonomy): Eukaryota > Metazoa > Chordata > Actinopteri > Cyprinodontiformes > Rivulidae > Garcialebias > Garcialebias charrua. The sequence continues at coordinate 26,397 of JBBPBX010022619.1, forward strand.
TCCCACGAACTCTGCATCAGAAGAGTTATGGTCTGATTCTTCAACACGAACAGGTTTGCTCCTCTCTCTTGTCTCAAAACCGCACGCGGATCTAAACTCGGCTGGAGGTGGAGCAGACGCTGCACGAAAAACATCTCTTAGAGCCTGAGTCAGGCTCCTCAGATCAAAACCAGCACAACGACCCACATGTTAAGAATCATACTCCCTATTTTCTATTTTTCCTTCACTTTCATCTAACAACCTAACATCCACAGGTTTTCCAGACTGTTGTCTAAACCTTTTAGAAAGATATGTCACTTCCTCCTGAATGTCCTCCACTATCAACTTTAAATCTGGGTCAGACTACTGCTGTCTCACCACTTCCATCACTGGCTGACCATTGTCACCTAGCCCAGCTTGTAACACATCTGACCTTTGTCTTTTTACATTTTTACCCATGACAGAGGGAGCGGGAGGGGCCGCTGTTCCTCCACCCACATCCCACTCTCTCTCGCCCCAAACACACTTCTCCTCACCCTCTTCTCCGCTCCAGCTGACAGCTCCCAACTCAGCAACAAAAACTTGCATACGCTTGGGGTGACGCTTTTTCTTCCTCCCTCTTTTCAGTCTAGAGACGTGAACTCTCGTCATGTTTTCTTCACTCTGTTCATTTTTTCTTACGTGCGTACATGCACCTCTGAAGCCCTTCAACCAATAACTCCTTCCTCACTTCAATCTTTTGGAAAACTTCCAACTCCCTGGCCTGCAAGAATTCCCCAACAAGCTCTGTTAACTTCTCAAGCTGTGCATTCAATAATTGTACATGCTGTCTCTGCAACTCAGGATGTTCACCACAGTCTTTCAGACAAAACTCCACTGATCGACAACAAGGGTTTTTCCCACCCTGGCAAAAAAAAAATTTCAGGCAAAACTCCACTGATCGACAACAAGGGTTTCCCACTCTGGCAAAATCTTTTTCCCTTGCCTCTCCCATTGCTTCTATTTTTTTTCCCCAAGCTACGTGTTCGGCAGCTGTTGTGCATTTGTGTCTTCTGAACACGGTTCAGGGCATCCCCCACACCGTCTATCAAACATTGCACGACACAATTTTGCTGGAATGGGACTCTCACCCACCCACTACCCAAGGGCGTAGATTTCATCTCATTATTGGGGGGGACCATAAACAGGGAAATTTTTTAAGAGCAATTTTGGGGGGGTCGGCAAAGTTACAGTGAAATGTAATGCAAAATGTACAGAGGGAAGTTTATCCAAACTGCATGCATATACTATGCAGAATAATCAACAATAATATTGATTTAAATGGCATGTATTTTATTTAGTAGTCTTAATACTACTATTAATCAGTACAACAGTGATACTCATTACTCTTGTTAAAAAATGTAATGTGTTCAATCTGCAGTACAATAGACGACAAATAATGACAAGTGGCAAAATGAGAATTTTGCAAAATAGGTCCCCTCTAAATATTGTTTAAATTTCAGTTTGGCTTGTATTCATAGATTGCTGTGGTCAGTGTCACTGATAATCTGGTACAACATCTTCCCAAAATCTTAATGCTTAAAAAGAAAACAGTTTTCAAGGAGAAGAAATACTTTAATGCAGGGGTCACCAAACTTTTTGAGACTGAGAGCTACTTCAGTGGGACCAAGAGGCACAAAGGTCCACTTGTTCGTTCCAAACAAATTTGCATGGTTCAACTTTAATCATAGTATTAATAATAATACATTTACATACATGTGAATATATGACTGCCTGATCACATCTGATCTGGTCTGTATTATTAAAGACTCCACACAATGCTTTAGCTTGGTAAATATGATCAATTATTATTGATAATTACCAGTAGTGATTAGAACTCTCAATCAAGAACTTGAGTCCTCAGTTTGAATAATGTTTTGGTTCTTCTGTGCAAATGTAAATTGTTCTTAGCTTTGACTGGGAGTGTGGATGGTTGTTTGTCTCTTTGTCTGTCTCTGTGATGGACTGGAGACCTGTCCTGGGTGTCCCTGCCTTCACCCAAAAGCAGCTGAGATTGGTTCCAGTCCTAAACAAGGGGGCATAATGGATTACTTATTAACTGATATTTAAACATAAACACTATTTCTTTTATGTTAAACTCAGTTTGTAACATTTGAAATTCGTTGTATTTTATAAATATTTTATTAACTGTTTTGTAGAAATGAACACGTTTGTAACATTCATTCAAAATATGCCTTAACAAATCTGTAGCATTTTTTAAGAACCTATTAAGAATAAAATGTTCCAGTTGCAGATACAAAATATCAATAATGTAATATAATAAACAGTGACATTTTTTAATTAACCATGTGACATAAGTATTGATCCTCAACATTTTTTATAATAATAATTTAAAGCCCTTAAAACAACCACAGCTGCAACAAAGTGCTACACATATGAAATCATTTTAACTAATCATCACATCTTCTCTACTCTTTTTTAATTAATTATCTTTCACATATTTTATCATTACTTCTTTCAAGAGCTCCACACCTGAAAATATGATGAATGTGAATCCATCCTGCTCAAAGCTGCGCTGACATTCTACTGTCTGTTGCAGAGCCACCAGGGAGCTAGTTAGCATTGAAGCTAGTGTGTTAGCTGATGAAGTGACGCTCCAAAGTGTTTTTCTGCCACTAATGATGCACAGACACACTTGTCTTTCAACACTGTGAAAGACCTTTTCCTCCCAGTCACTGTCACCTATGTTTTAAGTAGCTACTTACTGGAAGTTAGTACTTTGTGCAGCAGCTCACTCCCCACCAGCGGCTCCGCGAGCCTGTGACCTCCGCTGCTGTTGTTGTTCCTTGTAAACATTGGACTAAACCATTTGCCAACAGAGAAGGGGGGGTGGGCAAAATTTCCTTCTTTTTTTTTAGAATAATGGCGGATTTCTCTCTTTTTTTGCCTTTTTATATTTATATTGTTTAAAGACACGATTTCCTTTATTGAATTATTGGGGGGGACAGATCTATATTTCCCCAAGATTGGGGGGGTCCGGACCCCCCCGACCCCCCCAGGATCTACGCCTATGCCACTACCACAAAACAATTTTGCTGGAATGGGACTCTCACCTACTTCCAGCTTCACAGTTTAAAAACTTTTCACCTCATACACTTTTTCCGTTTTTTTCTAAACAGCATGCAGTCCTTCTTTTTATCCTGCAGAGTGACGCTAAAATGTTTTATGATATTCTAGATAATGTGCAAGCTCGCTGAAAGATTGGCACGGTGTTTAAAAAACACAGACTCAAACTGTTCTCTATTAAAATGATGTGTCATTTATTAAAAAGTCTTCCACAGATACAAGAAAAAATGCAGCAAAGCATAAAAATATTCAAACTCAACAAACTGTTTTCTGCTAGGATAAATTGTGTCATATGTTTATGTTTATTAAATTTGTTCATTTTTTTTACAAAAGAAACAATACAAGACAATCCCATAAATGATAATGTACAAAATATAAAAAAATGAAAGGTAGCAGAAAGAAGAATAAATCTTATTATATCTGCCCCTTTTTTCCAACAATCAGATTAAACAATAATAATCTTCAACCAACAGTACAAAATGACTAACTCTTTCTAATTTTCTAACTAATACAATACACATTACGCTATTTCATATATTTTTTTTAACACATTCGTTTTGATCATTTTCTTAAATGTAAACATTGACTTGGCATTTTTAACTACATTCTCCAAGCCATTCCATAATCTAATTCCCTGGATTGAGGTAGAACGTCCCTTCAAACTAGTTCNTCCACTATCAACTTTAAATCTGGGTCAGACTACTGCTGTCTCACCACGTCCATCACTGGCTGACCATTGTCACCTAGCCCAGCTTGTAACACATCTGACCTTTGTCTTTTTACATTTTTACCCATGACAGAGGGAGCGGGAGGGGCCGCTGTTCCTCCACCCACATCCCACTCTCTCTCGCCCCAAACACACTTCTCCTCACCCTCTTCTCCGCTCCAGCTGACAGCTCCCAACTCAGCAACAAAAACTTGCATACGCTTGGGGTGACGCTTTTTCTTCCTCCCTCTTTTCAGTCTAGAGACGTGAACTCTCGTCATGTTTTCTTCACTCTGTTCATTTTTTCTTACGTGCGTACATGCACCTCTGAAGCCCTTCAACCAATAACTCCTTCCTCACTTCAATCTTTTGGAAAACTTCCAACTCCCTGGCCTGCAAGAATTCCCCAACAAGCTCTGTTAACTTTTCAAGCTGTGCATTCAATAATTGTACATGCTGTCTCTGCAACTCAGGATGTTCACCACAGTCTTTCAGACAAAACTCCACTGATCGACAACAAGGGTTTTTCCCACCCTGGCAAAAAAAAAATTTCAGGCAAAACTCCACTGATCGACAACAAGGGTTTCCCACTCTGGCAAAATCTTTTTCCCTTGCCTCTCCCATTGCTTCTATTTTTTTTCCCCAAGCTACGTGTTCGGCAGCTGTTGTGCATTTGTGTCTTCTGAACACGGTTCAGGGCATCCCCCACACCGTCTATCAAACATTGCACGACACAATTTTGCTGGAATGGGACTCTCACCCACCCACTACCACAAAACAATTTTGCTGGAATGGGACTCTCACCTACTTCCAGCTTCACAGTTTAAAAACTTTTCACCTCATACACTTTTTCCGTTTTTTTCTAAACAGCATGCAGTCCTTCTTTTTATCCTGCAGAGTGACGCTAAAATGTTTTATGATATTCTAGATAATGTGCAAGCTCGCTGAAAGATTGGCACGGTGTTTAAAAAACACAGACTCAAACTGTTCTCTATTAAAATGATGTGTCATTTATTAAAAATTCTTCCACAGATACAAGAAAAAATGCAGCAAAGCATAAAAATATTCAAACTCAACAAACTGTTTTCTGCTAGGATAAATTGTGTCATATGTTTATGTTTATTAAATTTGTTCATTTTTTTTACAAAAGAAACAATACAAGACAATCCCATAAATGATAATGTACAAAATATAAAAAAATGAAAGGTAGCAGAAAGAAGAATAAATCTTATTATATCTGCCCCTTTTTTCCAACAATCAGATTAAACAATAATAATCTTCAACCAACAGTACAAAATGACTAACTCTTTCTAATTTTCTAACTAATACAATACACATTACGCTATTTCATTTTTTTAACACATTCGTTTTGATCATTTTCTTAAATGTAAACATTGACTTGGCATTTTTAACTACATTCTCCAAGCCATTCCATAATCTAATTCCCTGGATTGAGGTAGAACGTCCCTTCAAACTAGTTCTGAATTGTGGTTTTACAAACATCTCTGTCCCCTTAAGATTATAACAACTTTGTCTTTTAACAAAATGCATTTGGATATTTAAAGGTAATGCATTATTTTGAGCCCTATACATAACTGATAAAATATTATAGTCTACCAAATCATGGAACTTCAATAACTTCAGTTGATAAAATAATGTACTTGATGGATGACAGTAATGTTTTCTAGTGATAATTCTTACAGCTCTTTTCTGTAATACAAAAATAGGCTTTGTGATTGTTTTACACGCATTCCCCCAAACATCAATACAATAGATTAAGTGTGGAACAATGATTGTGTTATACAACAAATACAGAGCTTTATCATTCAATAGGTCTCTGACTTTGTACAGTACTGCAATCGATTTAGCTATTTTTATTCTTACAGAATTTATGTGTTGTTTCCATGTCAGTTTGTCATCAATGATAACACCCAAAAACTTCACCTCACTCACTCTACAAATCTCAACACCCTCAATTTTGAGTGGAACATCAACAGTTTTCTTTTTATTACTGAATATCATGTAATTAGTTTTTTCTAGATTTAATGATAATTTATTTATTTTAAACCAAGTTTGTATCTTGACAAATTCTGTCTTTATCAATTCCAACATTTAATAATAATAATAATAATGAATTCAATTTATAACGCGCTTTTCATTAGTGAAAATCTCAAAGCGCTACACACATTGAATGCTACACACATTCATACACCGGTAGCGGCAGACTACCATGCAAGGTGCTTTCCAGTCCTACCGGGAGCAACTCGGGGTTAAGTGTCTTGCCCAAGGACACAACGACACATGGTGTGGGGAACCGGGATTCGAACCGCCAACCTTCCGATCGGGGGACGACTGCCATTACCACTACGCCACGGCCGCCCCACATTTGTCTATATCTTCACCTAAACAAAAATGTGGTATCATCAGCAAAAAGTACACATTTAAGGAGTCCTGACACATTTACCAAGTCATTCACATATAAAATAAATAGCTTTGGTCCAAGTGCAGAGCCTTGGGGAACTCCACATGTGATATTACAGAGGTCAGATCTTACATCATTTATTTGTACAAATTGTTTCCTATCTTTCAAGTAGCTAGATACCCACTGTAATGCTGGTCCTCTAATACCAAATCTAATACAATATCACCCCACCACAAAGAAAAACAGCAAAGCTTAAATTCACACACACAATCTGAAGGCTGTGATGTTATAAGAATCCTCACCGTGACACAAGATCCGGGAAGCCACACAACTCAGGTGAAAACCATACATCAACATGGACTGGACACCTGGATCAGAGGTTCACAGTAGACTTCAAAAATTCTCGGAGTGCTTCCCACCTTTATACCTTGTGGTGCGTGCATGTGTGGGTGTGTGTGCGTGCGTGTCTGTGTGCAATACTGTATGACTTCACTCACTTGAGCAAAAAATGTTTTTCAAAAGCAAGGCAATGCCTGGTATGGGTCAGTTTGCCCTCAAACTTGAGGGAATTTTTTTTTATTTGACTAGCTTCATCAAGAAGGGCTTGCAAGGTCATGTGTGAAGAAACGGGCCCTGTTTCTCACACATACCTGCGCTGATAAGACATAGTTGCAAAATCCAAGTTGCAAAACACAGTTCAGATACAGTTTATGTGGTCAGAACTAGAATGTTTACTCCAGGCATCTTATGCAACTCACAAGTATTGCAGAAAGTATCAGAAAGCATTAACTCTTAGCATAAAAATTGATAAACATTAGTCAGAAAACATTAATACTAAAAACTCTTATTTCACATGGCCTGCCATACTTTCACCGGCCGCATGCGGCCATTTCACCGCGAGCTGACCGGCCTTAAAAGAGGTAAAAAGTTCGGTTAAGCTTCAGATGGACTGTACTGCCAGGCAGCGATCCATCGTCCAAATGGACGTTCAGCCGCTGCACTCAGCGGACGCACTCAGCGGACGCACTCAGCGGACGCACTCAGCGGACGCACTCAGCGGACGCACTCAGCGGACGCACGCGGCCGACGACCCAAACAGGTGAGATCCCAAAGCAGACGCGTGTCCGTAATTCAGAAGAAGCAGGCAGAAATGGGGATTAAATGCTTTTTTATGGCCATGAAGGTACAAACAACTCTCAGCTCCCAATCTTCTGCATCTTTTATTCAGCATGCGTCCCCAACCGTTAATAACTAATTAAAAATGTCTGTCTTTTCCAGGTCCGGACCTGTAATTACTGTTAATTTGTGGGGGGGGGGTTTAGGATATTATGACTGCGGGCTGGGGCCGGGCCGGATCAGATTTTTTGGGCCCGAATGCAGATCTACTGTAAGTCCAGCTGGTGTTCTCAGTCTGGTTCAGAACCTGTGAGGACAACAAGAGGAAGTCAACTCTGATTGGCTCTGCCTCTTATTTTTTAAATTAATGGTGTGAAAAGTTTGGTGCACTGAGAGCTTCTGCAATGCATTTAGTAAAATATAATATATTTATGTGTGTTTAATGGTTTGCTGGCCCATTTGTTATTGCTGTAGATTAAAAGCAGCCATCAGGAAGAACCAGAGGCCTTGCTGGACCTGATTTTGGAGTCTCAGAGTCAGAGGCTAGACGACCAGAGAGCCAGCCTCAGCCTGCTGCCTGACTCACAACCACCAGCCCTCTGTGAGGCCTGCAGTCCTCATCAGAACTCTGTCCCAAGTCTGGACTTCTACTACATGCTGATACACTACCAGGTACCTGTAGCACTCACCTGCCTGGACTGTTGATAAAACATAAAGTTAGCAATATATAATACAGCTTGATACTTACCAGGTACACACCTATAGGTGCAGTGTATGCACCCTAGTACATTCAACCTTTATTTATACTGGTTAGTCTCATTGAGCCTCATATCAGGTATTCATTCAATTCAATTTTCAATTCAGTTCATTTATAAAGCACCAAATCACAACGAAGTTGTCTCAGGGCACTTTACAGGAACATTCACATACCGGTACATAGAAAAGCCAAAAAGTAAAGTAGTAAAGTTCTCTATCTAAGGAATCCAGCAGACAAGTTGGATATTCACTTCTTCACAGTCTCCCATCCTGAGCAAGCACAGTGGCAACAGTGGAAAGAAAAAACTCCCTTTTAACAGGAAGAAACCTCCAGCAGAACCAAGCTCAGGACAAGCAGCCATCTGCTTTGACCGGATTGTTTGTGAGGACAGAAAGGAGAGACAAAAGAACACAGAATGGTCGGTCCAGATATAGGTCCAGATGTAGGTCCAGATGTAGGTCCAGATAGGTCCAGGTGAACCTGAAAGACAAAAAGCACAAGCTAAGGATAGAAAAAATAATTACAATACAAAACAGGTTGAGCAGAGTAAGTAAAGACAGTAGCAGAGTGAAAGTGGTGGTGGGGGGAACGCAAGGGCGGTAAGCATGTCCGGAGACAACACACAGAGGCACTGCAGCGTTCAGATCAAATTGCTCAGTTCACATAGTTCCCTCTGGAGAGATCTGTGCACACTTGGGGGTGTCAAGGATGACCAAGGACAAATCCAAATAGGTACGTGATAAGTACTTAGCACATACCCTGTAAGCGTTAAGTATGTGCTCCCTAAGTAACCATCCCCGTCATACTACAACACAGTCCCCGTAGGTACCTGGTATGTACCAAGTACACATTGGGTAACCACTGCAGTGCTTACCTTTACCACGTACCTGGCACAGGTGACAGGTGGATTCAGGCCCAGACAGGAAGTAATTCTACATCAGACTTAGAAACACTCGAGGGTCAAGTCAGAGATATTGAATATGGCTGACGGTTTTACCAGTTCAACTGGTTTACCTGTCCTTCTGTGTGTCTGCAGTCTGACAGGATGGAAGACCAGAGGTGCTCCCTTCCACACCTGGATGAGGTCATGGGTCTGGTTCCTGAGGGACAGGAGGACTTTTTCAGTTTGATCCAGAGAGTCCAGTCCAGGAGGATGGATGAGCAGAGAGCCTCAATGATGCTGAGCCAGGGGGAAGAAGACCAGAACCCAGAGCCAACGAGCTCCTCCCACCAACGTCATCACCATCACTGATGAAGATGGATCAACTTGCTAGGGGTCTCCTTCTTGAGTCTGAGTCTACACAGTGAAACCAGATTGCTGATCAGGTTTCCCTCTGTTTCTCCTTGGTGATGTCACCAACTTGCTGAAGGTAACTGCTGCAGAACCACTGGAGTCAGGACTGAGAATGTAACATGTTGGAACAAGAACATCCTGCTGCAGGTGCAGTCTGACAGGAGCTCACCTGTTCACTCAGCAGTCACCTGAGCACAGACAGATAGATCAACTACAACTCCCACAATGCATTTCAGAAACAACCAGGTTATAAGTTTAGCTGGATACATTTTTCATTTATTCATTTCAGATTTAGCTAGAATGTTTCCAGTGTGTTCGGCTGCTGGGAGACAGCAGCAGCGGAGGAGTTTGGTGTTGTATTACAGAGAGGCAGAGATGGGGAGTGGTGGCGCAGTGGTTAGAGATGGTGGGCCTGTGATCGGAAGATCGTCGGTTCAAGCCCCGGTACCGACAATATCAAAATGTGGTTAAAAAAGGTGAAGCACCCACACCTGCCTCCACCCTCATTCACCCCACTCTGGGCCCCTGAGCAAGGCCCTTAACCCCCACCATCTGCTCCCTAAACAGGTCTCTCTTGAAAATGAGTTCTAGTGACTCAATGAGACTAACCTGGATAAATAAAGCGTAAATAAATAAAAAATAAAAATGTTGCAAAGTGAGTTTCATGTGTGAAAACAAGATAAACTGTTTGTTTAGAAAATGTAACGGCTTTAGAATGTGATGTTCCACATTTATAAAATGCTTCTCTAATGACACTCTTTCAGTGTTTTATTTCACTCTTCATTGCATTGAAACAACAAGGATTTCTGCAACAGGTAAACCCAACTGTCCAGATGACCTGACTGAACATTGCTGGATTTATACCTGGATTATTGTGCATGAACTTTGGCGTTTTGAACCACTTTGGCATGACTGTCTTAGAGGTGTTGACGAGGAAGAAGGTAGGTCCCGGAGGCCATCTTAGCACCAGCAAATTGGTTTTTTCCACTATGAGATTAAGCTGTTTGGTAAATGGAGCTTACTTATATATCGCTTTCCAGCCCCCTTTGAGGGGCCCCAAAGCGCTTCACAGTACCAACCATCCACCCATTCATACACACATTCATACACCGGTAGCGGTAGTCTGCCATGCAAGGCGTTGCCTGTCCTACCGGGAGTAACTCGGGGTTAAGTGTCTTGCCCAGGGACACAATGAGGTATGCCATGACCGGGGATCGAACCCCAGACCTTTGGTCCTGAGCCGGCCACCCTGCCTCTACACCATCTCGGTTTGTGGGAATCAGTTTGTTTGGTGTCTCCTCAGACTGAAGGTCTTTTATTTTTATTTTTTATTAAATTTATTCATTTTACATCAATAAAAAACAACATTTAAACATACAGTGTGTAATATAAAATAATAAAATGAAAGGAGGCAGAGAGAAGAAATAATCTTATAGTATCTGCCCCTTTTTTAATTTTTTTTTCAAAAAACAAAAAATACAAACGCAAACTCAATCCAAACAATTAACTAAGGCAATGTTTTTCAAGTAATTGAACAAAAAACTTCATTTTTTAACTAAATAATTACTAATAGAATGGATTTAACTAAAGATTTTCGTATTTTGTTAACAACTTAGATTTGATCATTTTTTTTAAACACGAGCATAGATTTAGCATATTTAACATCGTTTTCAAAATTGTTCCATAAATCAATTCCCTGTATCGAAACAGTCCGACCCTTCAAACTGGTCCTATACTGAGGTTTTGCAAAAATCTCAGTTCCCTTAAGACTATAACAAGACCTTCTTTTGACAAAAAACTTTTGAACGTTTGGAGGCAGTAAGTTGTTTTGAGCTTTATACATAACTAATGAAATATTATAATCCACCAAATCATAAAATTTCAATAACTTAAGTTGGTTAAATAATATATTAGATGGATGACAATAAGGTTTTCCTAAAATAATTCTCACAGCTCTTTTCTGTAAAATAAAAACAGGCTTTGTTATAGTTTTAAATGCCTTCCCCCAAACTTCAACACAATAAATTAAATGTGGAACAAAAATGTTATTATATAACAAATGCAAAGCTGTCTCATTCAAAAAATATTTAACTTTATACAGTACCGCAGTAGATCCGGCTAACTTAATTTTTACCGAAGTGATGTGCTGTTTCCACGACAGTTTGTCATCAATTATCACACCCAGAAACTTCACCTCATTTACTCTCTTGACTTCCACACCATCAATTTTTAGAAAAAAATCCATATTCTTTTTTGTATTACTAAATAACATGTAATTGGTTTTTCCAAGATTCAGTGATAGCTTGTTTAATTTAAACCAGGTTTGTATTTGAGACTGAGAGACAGCTCTGTTCATCAGGCAGTCAGAATGCTAAACACTCTGCCTGCTCTGCCCCCCCTCCCATTTGAACTGCCTTAACACTAAAACTTTCTCACACATTACCACTCAACACAAAGATTTTAACACTGGACTCTGTGTCATCAAACGGGTTATTCACTAAACTCTCGGTCATGTGCTCATACAGTTTGCACTACTTCTCATACTTGCACTAATGTTTGTATTACATCACTGCCTATAATCATAATACTGTTTACATTCTCTGTTTACATTTATTAATACTGTTTACTTTTATTACTACTGCTTACATGTAATTACTACTGTTTACATTTACACTACTCTAATATCTACACCACTGCTGATACATATACAGTGTGCTCTGAACGGTCTTATTTAGGGATGCCCAATGTGCCTTACTGCATATGCCACTTTTTGCCTCTATAACAACATCAACTACTACCTCATACATATACTGTGTACATTAACTCATACGCTGCTTTGCCACTTTGCAAATGTCAATGCTAGAAACCCTTAGTTTATTTTAGTTATACTTTTTATACTCTTTTTTTATACTAGTATGCAAAAACTCAGGCCAGTATTATGTTCATTAAATGTTTAATGTTTTAGTTTTAGAGTTGGTGTAAATTTTCATACTCTTATACCACTATGCAAAAAACTCAGGACAGTGTTAGTTTTACTATTTTATGCTTATGTCTATTATTATATGTTTCAGTGTTTCAATGTTTAGATGTTTACTGTTGCACCGAGGGACTGAGAGAAACGCAATTTCGGTCCTGTGTATGTCCTGTACAGTACATATTGCAGATCTGACAATAAAGTTGACTTTGACTTTGACTTTGACTATTTTTGCAAATTCCATTGTTATCAACGCAGTCATTTGTTCAAAGTCACTACCAAAATAAAAGAAGGTAGTATCATCCGCAAACAATATACAATTTAGCAGTTCAGACACCTTCACTAAATCATTTACGTATAAAATAAAAAACTTTGGTCCGAGTATCGAGCCCTGTGAGACTCCACATGTAATTGGACAGAAATCAGATTTTGTATCGTCAACATACACAAACTGTTTTCTGTCCGTCAAAAGGTTTGAACCCTGGCCACTACACACCTTGGGGTGTCTATGAGTGCACACCTATTTCCCCAGCTCCCCGGGCGCTTTCTATGGCTGCCCACTGCACCACCTGGTGGTGGTTGGGTTAAATGCAGAGACGAATTTCGTCTTGTATGGGAAACATACACAGATGACAAAAATGTGACATTTATTTTATTTTTTTTTAATAACTTTGTATCCACTGCAGAGCTCGCCCTCTAATACCATACCTGTTTAGTTTATTGACAAGAATAGTATGGTCAATAGTGTCAAACGCTTTTCTTAAGTCAACAAATAAACTTATGCAGTGTTGTTTTTGATCTATGGCTGTGGTGATTTTTTCTGTTAATTCCATAAGTGCCATTGATGTGGATTTTTTAAATCTGAATCCATATTGGCTAGCACTCAAGATGTCGTGTTTTTCAAGAAATTTATCCAATTTGTTTACAAATACTTTTTCAAGAATTTTAGAGAATTGTGGTAACAGTGAAATGGGTCTATAATTGTCAAAAACACCTTTATCACCGCTTTTAAAAATAGGGATCACTTTAGCAACTTTCATATTATCAGGAAATATGCCCTCTGAAAGAGACAAGTTACATATGTAAGTAAATGGTTCAATGACCTGATGTATTATATTTTTTACAACCACCATATCCATATCAACCCAATCCCTAGATCTCTTGTCTGCAAATTTTTCAACTATCAAAAGTATTTCCTTATTGTTAATTTCTTGTAGAATCATAGTATCTTCACAGTCTTTAATCAAATAGTTCACATTTCCATCATTTCCATCCTGTCTTTGATTTTTTTGTACATCTACCTTATAATGTTTTTGCTACTTTTTCTTTTCTTTTGTTTACTGTTTAATGTATTTGTATCATTGATGTTCATCATTCTTTAGTTTGTAGCAGGTCGCTTTCGTAAATGAGCCCTCGAGGCTCAATAAGATTTACCTGACTAAATAAAGGTTGAATGAATCAACACTTGGGATTGTATTTGCAAGATTTGGCCCTATATTCACAAAATGGTTATTAAATTCATTTACAATTTCATTTTCATCTTGCATTTCTTCATTGTCTTTCTTGAAAAACTGTGACAAGCTCATATTATTTTTAGGATTTTTCAAAACACTGTTCAAAACTCTCCAGGTATCACCATTTGTTTTATGTAATGAATCACTAAAAAAATTCTCTCTTTTGTCTTTTTATAATTCCTGTTAATTTGTTCTTGTATTTTTTATATTTAGTCTCCGCCTCGGGAGTTCTGCATTTCAAGAAACAAGAATACAGATAGTTTTTTTTCTTGCATGCATTTCTTAAACCTGTTGTCATCCATGGTTGATCAATAGAACGTACTCTCGTATTGTGTTTTTGCACACAATTTTTTTTGTACAAGACATCCAAGATATTCATAAACTCAACATAAGATTTTTTACATCAGTCACGTAAACATCTTTCCAGTTTTGTTTGCTTAGGTCATCTTTTAATTTATCTAATGCTTTTTGTGACGTGTTTATTACTATATATATATATTTTTTTTAGTTGTCTGTGTAATGCTATTTTCTATATTATAAATTGTGAAAATTGGTAAATGATCACTCAAATCGGCAATCAAAATACCACTTTTTATATTCTCATTTGTTAAGTTTGTGAAAATATTATCAATTATTGTGGAGCTATGTGTTGTTATTCTGGTTGGATTTGATAGCAATGGAAATAAATTTAAACTGTACATTGCATGTGTGAATGCGTTAATATTGTTTGAATCAGTCTGATTTCCCAGGTCAATGTTGAAGTCACCACACAAGAAAATTGTTTTGTTTCTGCTCTTTTCTAATAACTCCAGGATTTTATCAGAGAATAATTCCATATTTGATCCAGGAGATCGATATGCACAGCTTATTATGATGTTTTTGTCTTTTCTATTTATTATTTCTATTGTTATCATTTCCATTGAATTGTCTACAACTATGGACATGTCACTAAGTAATTTACATTTT
>JBBPBX010022620.1:0-16910 GCA_038048925.1 Garcialebias charrua
CAGTTGCCAAGGTTTTCCAGCTTCCGTCTCTATTTGACATCATTCAGTTCAATTCAGTTCAGTTTAGTTATATAGCATAAACTCACAACATCGTTGTCTCAGGGAACTTTACAGGAACATTCAAATAAATAGAAAAGCAAATTATTAAAGTTATCTATGTAAGGAAGTCAGCAGACAAGTTTAATCTCCACTTCGTAACAATCTCCCATCCTGAGCAAGCACAATGGCAACAGTGGAAAGGAAAAAAAACTCCCTTTTAAAAGGAAGAAACTTCCAGCAGAACAAGGCTCAGGACACGCAGCTTTTACTTTGACTGGTTGGGTTTGAGAGGACATGAAGGAGAGGCAAACAAACATAATGGAAGGTCCAGATGTAGGTGCAGGTGTACCTGAAAGACAAAAAACACATGTTAAGGATAGAAAAAATAATTACAAATACAAAACAGGTTGAGCAGAGTAAGTAAGGACAGTAGTATAGTGAAAAGATGTGGTCAGTTTGTCCTCCAGCAGTCTAAGCCTATAGCAGCATAACTAAGGGACAGCTCAGGAAAACCAAGCCGACCATAACTACAGGTATAGGATGTATCACAAAGGAAAGTCTTAAGTCCAGTCTTAAAACTGGATAATGTGTCAGCCTCACGGACAGAAACTGGAAGTTGTTTCCACAAGAGAGGAGCCGATAACTGAAATCTCTGCCAACTATTCTGTTTTTCAAAACTCTAGGAACCGCAAGTAAACCTGCAGTCTGAGAGCAAAGTGCTCTGTTAGAAAATATGAAACAATAAGATCTGTAATATGAGACGAAGCTAGGTTTTTGAGAGCTTCGCAGGTTAGAAGTAGGATTTTGAATTCCATTCTGGATTTGACAGGGAGCCAATGGAAACAAGCTAAAACTGGAGAGATATACTGGTACTTCCGGCACTGGACGAGGCAGCAACTTTTTCTTTTTGCTCCTTCCCTACCTGACCTTCCCCACCCTGCGTGGCTTCTTGTCTTGTCTGCAGCTCCTCAGGAAAGCACCTCAAACGCAAATTGAGATGGATTGGGTTTCATGGGCAATCAATTCTATTGACAAGATTTTTTTCTACAAAAAGGCAAGGCACGGGGGAGCCGGCCTGTCCCCCGCAGACTGACCCGGGAGGATACGACATGGATTCCTGGGGCGGATGGAAGGTGATGCGTCTCTCAGTGCTCTGTGAAAGACGTGGAGAATTAGGATATAAGTGGATTTATGATGGCAGGCGCTTTGTTTTTTTGGCGTTTGTGGAGCACTGGCCTATCGGAAAATGAGGGAGACTTCAACAGGACTTAATGCCATGTCGGAGCACCCGAGTCAAAGTGTAAGTCTGATCCACGCCGTGACCTCCATAAATCAGCTGTTTTACGAGCTAATCGGAAGGTGGACACAATCTCTGAGGATCGCAGACCACCCGCACGGCTTGGGACTCTGGACGCTGTACTGGTCAACATTTGAGGGGTCACATCTTGGGTCAGTGAAAAGTTCCCGAATTGGATCATATTTGGATCAGAGTCGCCCAGCAGAACTCAAGGCTACAGAAATTATACTATGTACCTGAAGTGAAAAATATTTATGTTATTTCTATCTGACTTCCCAAAACAGCCTTGGAAAGGATGGATATCAAATTTCTCCTGAGACGTGTTTACTGAGGACACCAGCTGCATCTATCACCACCACCCCCCTCCCCCTCCCCCTTGGAGAACTTTTCTGTGAGCGTTATCGAAGGCTGGCTGGGTACATCTGCAGAACTGTTTATAATAATAATAATGAATTCAATTTATAACGCACTTTTCATTAGTGAAAATCTCAAATTGCTACACACATTGAATGCTACACACATTCATACACCGGTATCGGCAGACTACCATGCAAGGTGCTTTCCAGTCCTACCAGGAGCAACTCGGGTTAAGTGTCTTGCCCAAGGACACAACGACACATGGTGTGGGGAACCGGGATTCGAACCGCCAACCTTCCGATCGGGGACGACTGCTATTACCACTACACCACGGCCGCCCTTGGCCGTGGCGTAGTGGTAATGTTTGCTATCTGAAAATGGCTCATGGACAGAAATCTCACTGCCTCGACCTCAAAATGCATGTGATTTGTCCTAAATATGCTTTCTGGTAGAGTTTTTTGATTTCTCATATGGTGTCTAAACAAGCAAGATGTGAAAGATCTTTTTTGTAATACCACAACTTATCCTCATGTATCTCCCCTTCTTTTCATATCTAAGATTGTGGCGGTGCGGTTTAATTATAATAATAATAATAATAAACTTTATTTGTATAGCACCTTCCTACAATGCCTTGCATTGACCAAGGTGCTTAACAGGATAAAAAGATGAATAAACTGGAACAATAAATCAATGAAAATAGAATAAGAAACAACAGCAATAAAAGAAGGCAATGGAAATAAAAAATGCTACATACTAAAATAACACTAAAATAACACAAGTAATAAAAGTTACACACTGAAAGCTTTTTTGAACAAGTGGAAATAAAAAGGCAATGGAAATAAAAAATGTTACATATTAAAATACCAAAAGTAATAAAAGTTACACACTGGAAGCTTATTTGAACAAGTGGAAATAAAAAGGCAATGGAAATAAAAAATGCTACATATTAAAATACCAAAAGTAATAAAAGTTACACACTGAAAGCTTTTTTGAACAAGTGGGTCTTCAGTCTGGTTTTGAACAGAGTCAGATCAGAGGTGGCACGCAGCTCAAGGGGGAGACTGTTCCAGGCTTTTGGGCCGGCAACAGAAAATGACCGGTCTCCCCATTGTTTGTACCTTGAGCGAGGCACCTCCAGCAGGTGTTGACTGGCAGATCGTAAATCTCTGCCGGGCTGATGGGCTTTCAAAAGTTCTGAGATGTACAGAGGAGCAAGTCCATTCAGAGCTTTGAAAACAAACAGGAGCAGCTTGAACTGTATCCTGAACTGAACCGGGAGCCAGTGTAGAGAGGACAGGACAGGAGTGATGTGTTCATATTTTCGTGTGTTGGTCAAAAAGCGCGCGGCAGAGTTCTGTACAAGCTGTAAACGGGAGATGGAGGATTGATTAATACCAACATACAAAGCATTACAATAATCAAGTCTGGAGGTCACAAAGGCATGGATGGCCTTCTCCAGATCACCACGGCTGAGAAATGACTTGACTTTGGAGAGCAGACGGAGCTGGAAAAAGCTGGTCTTGACAACAGAACTGATCTGTTTATCAAACTTTAAGTTGGAGTCAAGCTGCACTCCAAGATTTCTGACCACCGGGTTGAAGTGGGGGAGGGGAAAACCAACACTGGGACTGGGAAGGATGTTGCTGGTGTCACCAGGTGCACCAAATAAAATGCATTCAGTTTTATCTGTGTTTAGGTGGAGGAAGTTTTGAGAGAGCCAGTGCTTAATGTCATTTAAGCAGTTGACAAGAGTGTTTGAACTGGGTGAGGGGTTGGGAGTGACTGGCAGATAGATTTGTAAATCGTCTGCATACATGTGAAAAGACAGGTTATGACGTGTGATGATTGATCCTAATGGCAGCATGTAAAGAGAGAAGAGGACTGGCCCTAGAATAGATCCCTGTGGTACGCCAGAGGTCAGAGGGGTTGCTGCGTCTTCGTGCACTCGTTCTATCTTAAGAGTGATGTGCGTAATAAATTATGTTCTTTTGTACCCCGGTGCAATGACAATGTCAATAAAGAAATATTCTATTCTATTCTATTCTATATGATCTCTCCTACTAACCCTAGTTAAGACTCTGGCAGTAGCATTTTGGATTAACTGAAGACATTGTAAAGAAGTATTTGAACACCCAGATAACAAACCATTGCTTTAGCCCAGTCTAGATGTGACAAATGCATGAACTAGTTTTTCTGCATCTGTTTTTAGATAATATGTTTCTAATTTTAGTGATATTATGTAGGTGGTAGGTGGACGAAAACTGTTCTGGTAACATTTTTTAAATGTGGGGGATGAAAGACATGTCCTGATCAAAAATAACCTCAAGATTTTTAACATTATAGCTGGAAGCCAGATTAATGCCATCCAAGGATTAGGGATGGGGCAGATCCGATCCAGTATCGGTATCGGTATCAGATACCAGCAGAATGTAAGTATCGGGTATCGGAACAAACCTGCCGATATTTCCAATACTTTCTAGATGTCAGAGAGCACATATATTTCACCATACTCTGTGACTTCTGTCTTAACATTGTTACTTAGCGGTATATTAATTTGTATCTGTTGATAAAATTCAACAAGAATTACAACTCATATAGTGCCAGAATTAAAAATAAGACTAGAAAATGGGGAGTAGAATGTGATGATTTCCCATAATGCTTAGCAGTATTTTAGACTAGTGTTCCTTGCACCATGAGTCAGAAGGACGTCTGTGGAAGAGACCTGCCTCTTCTTGTATGCCATTTGTTTGTGAATTACTGTAGTGAGGCTCAGAGTGTCTTCTTTGGGTTTACCTCACACAAGTCCGAGTTTTGTGCAACATACGTGCTCTCCCTTCAAGAACTTAATTATTACAGCCTCCTATGCTTGAACACCGATATCGGATCGGAAAAGTATCGGTATCGGTCGATACTCAGTTGTTATGTATCGGATCGGATCGGAAGTGAAAAATGTGGATCGGTGCATCCCTACCAAGGATGGCAAAAGACTAAAAATTGTATTCCTAAGGTGCTCAGGTCCAAAACCAGAACGTCAGCCTTGTCTGTATTCAAAAGGAGAAAATTAAGGGTCATACAGGTTTTTATGTCTTTAAGAGATGCTTGTAGTCTACTGAATGGATTCATTGGGTTTAATGAACAAATATAATTGTGTATCATCAGCATAACACTGAAAATTTACACTATGCTGTTTAATAACTTTACCTTATGGAAGAATACTAATTCAACCTTTAATTAGGTTAATCCCACTAAGCCTCGGGGACTCATTTACAAGAGAACTGATTTATTTAACAAAGAGTGATGACAACAATGGATAACGACAACAATAGACAATCATAAAAGGCATACAAATGTATTTTTGTTTTTACACATTAAAATAAAAAGGCAACCAAAAGGACAGTCAAAAGGAAAAAGTAACAAAATACAAAAAAAAGGTAGATTACAAGGTGGTGTAAAACTAAAAACAGGAACATGTCTGCAATAGATTTTGCCAGAAAGTTAAAAGATCTTAAGTCACTTAGAGAGGTCAAGGTTGATGTAGAGATAGCGCCATCTAGTGGCCCTTCCCTGTCCTCCCTAGTGTTCTGCTTTAATTGTCTGATTATGATCACCCACGTCTCATGTCCTGTTTGTGTATATAAGTCCTTCTGTTAGTCTTGTCATTTGTCGGTTTGTCTTCGTTGGATGCAGTCCTTGTCCTGTTCCAAGTTCTGTTCCAAGCCTGTTCTTAATCTGTTTCCAAGTCTGCTCCTAGTCATGTAAATTTTGCTGCCATGTCAGCCTCTTTATGTTATTATTAAAGTATTGTTTTCTATGTCCTGCCTCCCGAGTCCTGCTTGCACTATGGGTTCATTCCTGTCCTAGAGAAAACCCTGACAGTACGAACCGACCAAACCTGAACCCAGAGGGTAGGATCTCATCCCCCCATTCATCTACAGAGCAGATGAAGTGGGGCCAACCCAGAGAGCACAATGGGCAACAGTTTCCCGCTTCAGTGGAGTGTAACCACATCCCAGAGCTGCCTCCACAAGAGGAACAGGTAGCCCGTCATCTCATCCGTGGGTCGATTATGATTTTCCAAGCCTTGCCCAGAGACAAAGTTATGTATAGAACATTCTTTGTTGATCAACTATTTAAGATTTTTACCTCCCAGCCTTAGTTGATTAACACACCTGCCCATAAGGTGATCTTTAATTTTGCTTGGAAATTAAAAACTGAACTCATTCCTGTTTGGGTCCCTGAGCACACTAATACTTCTGTAGAATCTGGGAGCCTCTCGCAAGGTAGGGGAGTAACCGAGCCGCCACCTACCTGTTGGACTGATGGGCTCGGAACCTGCAGTTATTCCATGGGTATCCCAAGTCTGCATGTCTTCCAGAACCTGCAGCTGTCCATGGGTCTCCCGAGTCTGTAGGTTCTCCAGAACCTGTAGTGATCCAAGGGTCTCTTGAGTCTGTAGGTCCTCCAGAACCTGCAATGGTCTATGGGTCCCAAATCTGCAGGTTTTTCAGAACCTACAGCCATCCATAGGTCTCCCAAGTCTGTAGGTCTTCCAGAACCTGCAGTGGTCCATGAGTCTTTAGAGTCTTCAGGTCTTCTAGAACCTGCAGCGGTCCAAGGGTCTGTAGGTCTTCCAGAACCTGCAGTGGTCCAAGAGTCTGCAGGTCAACCTACAGCAGTCCAAGAGTCTACAGGTCTTCTAGAACCTGCAGTGGTCCAAGAGTATGCAGACCTTCCAGAACCTGCAGTGGTCCAAGAGTCTGTAGGTTATCCAGAACCTGCAGCTGTTCCAAGGTCTCCAGAGCCTGCAGGTTGTCCAGAACCTGTGGGGTCTGGTTCCAAGACCTCACCACATACTTCCTGTTCCAGGGGATCTAGGAGGATGCCTCCCACGTCACCAACCCTGAGACTGTAGCCAATCCTGAGACTGCAGCCAACATTGAGTCTTCAGCCAGCTGTGATCCTGATGAAGAAGATTGTCCTACTGAACATGGTTCTAATCTTGCCCCAGAGGTGCCCGAGTCTTCTGCGGTAGCTGAAGTGCTGACACTATCTGTAGCAGCGTTTCCATCTCATGCAGAGAGAATGGTTCTCCTGCTCCTTGCATCCCATGCTGGACACTCATGGGTCCTCAGAGTGTCAGTCTCTTTCAGCTCTCCACCTGAACTTTGGCCCTATGCTGGATGGCCTCCTGGCCACCCACCTGACCTGCTCTTACCCAGTGATGGACGGTCTCCTGACTGTCTGGACATTTTTTGTTCCCTGTGTAGTTTTGTTCCCAGGCCTTGTTTCTGTCTGCTTTGTTTGGGTCCTCGTGTGGCTTTGTTTGGGCCCACCACCCTTGCAATTCCTCCCTCTGCCCACCCTAGTGTTCTTCGGGATAACAGGGGGCGTCCCTTGTGGGTGGGGGGGATACTGTAGGGATGGTGCCATCTATTGGCCTTTCCCTGTCCTCCTTAGTGTTCTGCTTTAATTGTCTGATTATGAGCACCTGTGTCTCATGTCCTGTTTGTGTATATATGTCCTTCTGTTAGTCCTTTCATTTGTCGATTCGTCTTCATTTGATACAGTTGTATGAGATGTGGACAAAGTTAACCTGACACACTCCTACCTTAATTTAATTACTTATTCAACTTGTTCAAGGTCAGAATAGTAATTCACAGATTCTATTCTTTTTCAGGACTAACAATAAATTATGTGATCAAATTAATGGATATGAGTGACAATGAGACGTAATTATATTTGACCCACCAGAGATGGAATCATTTAATTAACAAATCATTGAATTTACGTCATACATGTACAAACAGATTGGTTCTGATCAATTTTCTTATAAACTAACATCAGTAGATTTAAATTATGGACAACAGAAAACAAGTAATGATATTATATATTTTACTTATTATCTGAAGGCTTTAACTTAGTTGTTACTGGCAAAATAAAGAGAGGTTTAAGGGACAATAGAAAGGTAGAAGTTTATCTGGGAATAAAGTCGGACCAGAACATGGCACACTCTTGGACGACATCTGCTAGACCCAGATCCGCTCGCAAAATAAACACAACTCTTTACCTTGTAAATATAGTTTTGTCCCGGCTCCAGTAAGAGATGGAAGCAGCCTATAGATGTAAAAATGTGTTTAGTCCAAGTTACGTCCGAGCTAGACTTCGGCGTGTTTACTTCTTCAGCGGCTCGCTGAGGTCTGCATCAATCTGACCAAAGTAGTGGTCAGTTCCGGTTGATTTTCAGAAGAAAATATTCTTCAAGAAGAAAATTCATTCAAACTTGGAGCTTAACGCTCGGATTGTGGGTTTACAGCAACTTGCTGTTAACCGTGGCTGCTGAACCAGACCTTTGGCTCATGGTCTTGTGTACCCTAAGGGAAAGTTACATTTCATTTGAACTTTCCCTCAGAACTGAAAATTCAAGGAAGTGAAGTCTTTATAAAGCAAGCTTGACATCAGCAGTATTCACACAGTTTATTGGTTAATAACCAGGGAGTAGGAGGGAATTAGATGATGTCAGAAGGTTATTAGAAGTCAAAAAAGAAGGTCAGTTATGAAGAAATTGTTTCGAGAAAGACAGGGAGTTGTTTTAGAAATGAGCAGAAATACAGACGCCAGTTAAATGATCAAACTGACTAGGTGTTTTCTAGCTTCTAAACAAAAAACTGAAAAGTACAATTTGACATGTCCTTCAACTTAGACAGTTTTGATTACCACCAATATTGAACAATAACAATGACCATTCAACATATTGAATAATAACACTGCTCATGCAAAAAACACAAGGTTATGCTTTGATTATATTTGAATTGGCACAAATTAAAGAACAAAAAGAGTCTCTTGGTGAAGTGATTTGTGTTCTAGATTCAAACTAAATGTAATAAGAATAGTGTCCACTCTTCTCTTGAAGGTTTCAAAGAAAAGGTGTACTACTTAAAGTTTTCAGAGACCAGATGGTCCACTACACAGTCCTTGTCCTGTTCCAACCCTGTTCCTAATCTGTTTCCAAGTCTGCTCCTAGTCATGTAAGCTGTGCTGCCACGTCAGCCTCTTTATGTTATTATTGTTGTTTTCTACGTCCTGCCTCCCGAGTCCTGCTTGCACTATGGGTTCATTTCTTTCCTAGAGAAAACCCTGACAGTACAAACCTGAACCCAGTGGGTAGGATCTCCCGAGTTCTACTCACCTGTTTTTGTTCAAGCCCATCCAGATGAAGAAATCTGTGACCCGGTGCAGTGCCTTTTGGACTGAACCTGTCCTGGGACTGGAGAACCATAGCCAGTTGGTAAAAGTTCTGCCTTCACCTCTCCTGCTGTAGGAGGAGAGACAAGGAAGGTTCAGTGGGTTCAGATGTTATCAGTGCATACAATGGGCGCTATCATCTGTTATCATCCCCATAATGTATCGGCGAAGCTGTCCAATCTACCTACCTGCTAGCATGTTGAAAATGTCATTATCAGTGTTGTAATCGCTGTGAGTAGGCTGCGTGTTTTTGCAAACCCGGAAGTGTACTGTTGTCATGTTTTTCAGCTTATGTAACCGTTTTCCTAAACCTAACCTTAAGCCCGGCCCAAAGGACCAACCCTAAACCTAACCCCCTTACCCTTGTGCCTAAACCTAACCAAGACCCTAAACGTAACGTAAGAGGCTTTACTCGAAACTTTAACACGTTGCTAAAGACGGAGCCTGCTGTCATCGCTTGTAACGGTGATAACGTACCTTTAAACCTCCTAGGAGGTACAGGAAGGGCAATCTGACCGCTACGAATGGGGGTGATAACAGATGATAGCGCCCATTTTATGGTTGATAACATCCGAAGCGGGTGGAAGGTTTCAGTATCAAGGTAACCACACGGCGTCCAGGTCCAATTTCTCCTCGTATCCTACTCATTACTCACCAACTTACTCCGGGTGGACATCGGGGGAAGACACTGAATTGGAGGATGAACTCTGACTTGCCCCCGCACACCACTTACACCACTGCCATAAGAAAGGCAGAAGAAGCCACCGGAACCGGTCTGCTGCTCTTTTACCTGCATGCCCTGCTCCTCAGGTCCATTACGATGGGACCGAGTCACTTGTTTCCTGTACTGGTTTTTCAGTGATTGCTGGTCCAGACACCTTGCCTTCCATGGTCCCAGTGAAGGCTGGATCCAGCACCTCACCCCCGCTCAGAGCTCCCCAAGAGACAAGTTCCACCTTCTCCTGGCCCCAGCCCCCACCCTGCTCACCTCTGACATGACCTGTGAAACAGGGGATAATTTGTAGGGATGGCACCCTCTAGTGGCCCTTCCCTATATCCTTAATGTTCTACTTTAATTGTCTGATTAGTCTGATTATGATCACATGTGTCTCATGTCCTGTTTGTGTATATAAGTCCTTCTCTTAGTCCTGTCATTTGTCATTTAATTTTCGTTGGGTACAGTCCGTGTCCTGTTCCTAGTCTGTTTCCAAGTCTGCTCCTAGTCATGTAAGTTTTGCTGCCATGTCAGCCTCTTTTGTTATTATTAAAGTATTGTTTTCTACATCCTGCCTCTCGAGTCCTGCCTGCAACATGGGTTCATTCCTGTCCTAGAGAAAACCCTCACAGTATTCCAGGAAACAGGAGCGGCGTAGGAGAAGGCCCTTTTGCCTAGTTCAGTCTGTACTGAGGGGACATTACATGTGATAATGTCCTGAGAGTGCATGTTGTAGCTGAACTCACACAGAGACGTGTAGGAGGAGATGTATGAAGGCAGCAGACCAAGAAGTGATTTAAAGATGAAAATGTACCAGTGGGAGAGTCTGTGTGAAGTTAATGATGTCCAGTTAACCAGAGAATACAGGGTGCAATGGTGGGTACAATAATTGCAGACAGTTATGAATCAAATGACTTTATATATAAAGAGTATTGGTTCCAGCACTGAACCCTGAGGAACTACATGACAAATTTTAGTGTATGAAGAAGATTCATCATTTATATTTACAAACTGGAATACAGTATATCAAATAAACATGATTTAAACCATCTTAGAGCCATTCCTGTAATACCAATATCATATTCAAGCCTCTGTTGTAAAATATTGTGATCGATTATATCAAATGTGGCACTGAGGTCTAAAAGGACCATTGTAGACACGTGTCCATTGTCAGAAGCCATTATAACCTGATTAGTACCTTTTGCCAGTGCAGATTCAGTGCTATGGTGAGCTCTAAACCCTGAATGAAAGTCTTCAAACAGATTATTTATTTGTAGATGTCCATGCAAATGACGTGCAACTATTTTCTCATTTTTTTTAGATACATTTTAGATTAGATATAGGTCTATAACTTGCCAGCATTTCTGAATGAAGATCAGGCTTCTTAAGTAAAGGTTTAATTACAGCAACCTTGAAGTGCTGTGGTTCATAAACATTCATTAATGACAAATTAAGCAGATCCCAAATGTGGACATTAATTATGGTAAATACCTCTTTAAACAGTCTGGTTGGGATGGGATCTAGCAGACATGTGGATGATTTGGATGAGGCTATTATTTTTGACAATTTAGAGAGCTCAACAGGACAAAAACAGTCCGAACACAAATCAGGCTCTAGTGAAATTTTTAAAGCTGCATCATCTGACAGGTAATCAGGGTAGTAGGAGGAAGCATGGTGTGATTTTTTTTCTCTATTTGAAATAATTTTATTTATAAAGAATCTCATGAAGTCATTATTGTTTATAGTTGTAGGGATACATGGTTCAACAGGGGTGGGACTTTTCATTAATCTAGCTATAGTACAGAACAGAAACTACAGATAAACAGAAACCTAGGGTTATTTTTATTCTCATCAATTAAAGATGAATAATATGCAGTTCTATATTTACGGATATTTATATTTATTTTCTATATTTACAAAACTTCTCACAGTTTGTTCATGGAATTGAAAAAGCCTCCTGGATAGGAGTCGAAACGTTTTCTGCAACAAATGGCTGTAAATTTGTATTGTCTCGTCCTCATCGTTCTCAGAAGTGGAGATGCTGTCTGGCTTTTTTTGTAAATACTGTCAGTGTTGGGCTGACCAACCAAAAAGAATGCCAAGACAAACTATTTCAAATCTCGAGTCCATGTTTTCATTTATTTATTTCAATCAATTTAACAAAATTACTCACTTCAAGTTTACTGCCTTGGTGGAACAGTTCCTTGTCTTGGCTAAATTAAATCATCTGATTTTCTGAAAACTCAGTCCTTCCAAAAATTCTCACAATTTTTTCTCAGAAACTGCTGATTTTGGACTCTTTCCACCACCCCAACTGTTCCAAATTCCAGGAAAATGTGTTTCTGATATTCTTTCTATTTCTACACTCATTGGTTGGTCAGCGGGCGGCACGGTGGCACAGTTGGTAGAGCTGCCACCTCTCAGCGAGCAGGTCGTTTGTCCGAATCCCGGCCAGGGGCCATTCTGGGTGGAGTTTGCATGTTCTTTCTGGTCATGCGTGGATTTTCTCCTGGTGCACTGGTTTCTTCCCAAAGATCTAAAACATGCATGTTAGGCTGATTGGTAACTACATTGTCCCTAGATGTGAGTGAGCGAGTGAATGGTTGTTTGTCTCGTTCGTCTCTATGTCTCCCTTGTCATCACCCCAGCTCTAAGGTCAAGGTCACAAATCAAGGTCAAAGGTTATACAATGTCTTTACTTGTCCAGGTCTTTGCTATAGATGGCTAGTAATATTTTGTCCATGGGTGTATAATGTGCCGTATATGTGAACAGCCATCAGCTCATTAAAATGTGTATCATGAGATGAGTTGGGCGGCACGGTGGCGCAGTTGAGGTCGTCGCCGGATCGAATCCCAGCCAGGGGTTCATTCTGGGTGGAGTTTGCATGTTCTCTCCGTGCATGGGTGGGTTTTGTCCGGCTACTCTGGTTTTCTCCCACAGACCAAAAACATGCATGTTAGGCTGATTGATGACTCTAAATTGTCCCTATGTGAATGTTTTTTGTCTTGTTCGTCTCTGTGTCCCTGTTATGGACTGGAGACCTGTCCAGGATGTCTTCCACATCTTGCAGGGGTACATCTCAACTGTTGGCTATGGGCACCAGTTCCCCCCGCAGCCTGAAAAGGAAGAAGCGGGTAAAAGATAATGGATGGAGATGAGCTGACTCTGTTTCCAGCATGTAGTCAAAGTATCTGAACCCAAGAAGCATAAAGGACATAAAGGACGGCAGCGAGCAATGTTTTAACAAGGAAAACGAAAATAGGAGGGAAAAAGGGTCATGTTAAGACATTTTCCTCACATGTGGCCTATTTTTCACAGTGAATGGCATCACTACATCTTTTTTGTGCTAAAATGTTTCAGCACAAAAAAAAGAAACTGTCCAGATGCTGACTGAAAATTGTTAAATTGTATACCTGGATTATTGAGCATGGACTTTGTTGGTCATTATGTCTTGTTTCAGACGGAGTGACGGGTTGACAAACATAAAAATGCCCATGTTGTTTGAGACGTAAAAGGACTGGGAGAGCGAGACGGAGCCGCACACATTTCGCTTTGGCCTTTAAGAGGCGGAAGCTGTCTCTGGTTTGTCATTTAGTGATGAGCGCGTGAACAGAATAGGGTTGTGACTTTGACAGAACACTCAAAAACGAAAAGGAAGGTAGACAAAGCAAATCTTTTAAATAAAAGAATCGCAGAAAAACATTTGAACAGGAGAATAATTTAACTAAAAGGGGGAAAAAAGAGCGAGGAAAGGCGGTCAGAGGGACGGAGAACAGAGAGAGCTGGTTTGAATCATAATGTCAGGGAAGGAAGATGAGGAGGAATGCCTGGTAAACAAAAGGGCGGACGACGGTGATGGAAGGACGTAAGCCTCTGGGCTTCATATCTCACCCAATAGATTCGGCGAGGACAAGTTCACCGGGGTGTGGATAAAACGAAAGAGGTGGCGCGTGAATTAACAGCTCCAGGATTGATCGGCGGCGGCGCCACGGGACGGATGTGAGTTCACACAGTCGTATTGAAACTCCGACACGTTGCGTCTGCACGCACGCTCAGACGCCCGGCGATGTTCTTCTGGGAGCAGGAGGCCGGTCTGAAGCTCGTCTCGCTGCAATTCGTGCACAATCATGTGAATCTCAACAATCAAAGGAAAGCGTCCTGCAGCTGGGCGCTGATGAGCGAGAGGGGGGAGGGCGACATGAACACGCATTATTTCCATACAAATCAATGGAGCGTCAGAATGAGGCTCGGGGACACATCAGGGGGACGGGGCCCGGTCTCACACGAGATAAAGTCTCACGCACACACTCATCTCATCACGACATGCAGGAAACTGCAATCACCTGCCCTTTACCACATGCTGCTCACACACACACACTTATTCACACACATGTGCAGCCAGCTGGTTCATGATGGCACAACTTTGAACAAAAAATTTGGTCTCAAGTATGTTCAAATACTTTTAAATTGACTAGACTCTCCAATTTACAATTAATACAATATAAGGTTCTCTATAGAGTACATTATACAGGGGAGCGAATGTTTAAGATGGGCTTTATACCATCTAACAAGTGCTCACAGTGCATAAGTAATACACCTGATGATTATATTCACGCGCTCTGGTTCTGTCCATCCGTTCAGAGGTTCTGGGTACAGGTATGTGAAGACTTGTCTAAATGTTTGAAAATTAATATCCCACTCTCTCCATCTGTTTGCTTATTGGGTATCTTTGAAGATGTTATACTAGAAAAAAATACATCCTATATGCTTTTCACTGCCTTATGCATCGCAAAGAAAACCATACTCGTAAATTGGAAAAATAAAAATAATCTTAGCGTTAATCAGTATAAAAATCTTCTGTTAGATCATATTAGTCTTGAAACAGCATCTGCCGACACATTGGATCAACCTATTTGGCATTCTTTGATCGGCTCCGTTACGTAGTGAGGGTGAGGGGTCTGGGATGTGGCCTTGTGGGGCATTGGGACTGGAGGGGGGGGAGGTTGGGGTTTGGGGCGCCGGGGGGTTAGGGCTGCTTGGGCGGGGAGGACCTCGTCTTCGACCTGGGGAGGACCGGGGGGGGTTCTGGGGGACATCTACTGGGGGCGGCATGCGGGCCCTCGGGTGGTCGGTGGCGGCGGTCATGGGTCGCCGGTCGGTGACCCGGCTGTGCTGGGGTGGTTTCGGGGTGGGTGCCGGGGGCTTGGGACTCTGGGGGCGCGTCGTCCCCGGGCTTGGGCCTGGTGGGGGTCGGGGGTCTTGGGCTCTGGCGGGCGGGTCGCCGGGCTATGGGCTGGCTGGCGCTCTGGTGCCCAGCTCTGGCCGGGGGCTCTCGGCTCGCTGGTGGGTTGGGGTTCATATGCTGGGGGGTGGGTGTCTGGGGGCGTGACTGGTGGCCAATGGGAGGGGGCGGGCAAACCCAGCCTGGGTGTCTAATGTGTTATGTGTTCTGAAAGTTGTTAATATGAAGGGTGGGTATAGTATTTCTTCTGGGGTGGGGATTAGGTGGATGTCCTGGATGATGGTCTTGGACTATACTTGGCCGGTGTGCGGGCCCCGGTTGGGGCCTGTTCTTGGTGCTTCCTGGCTCTGTCGACGGTTGGGCGGGCGCTCTTGGCCGTGTCGTCCATGTGGGATTTTGTGTCCTCTTGGACGGCGGGCTGACTGCGGTTCGCAGGGGTCGTGGCGGCCCTGGCGGGTGTGGGCTGTTGGTTCTGCTGTTGGCGGCCCTCGGGGCCGTGTCCCTCTCTGGTCTTGGCTCAATGTCCTGGCGGTCGGAGAGGTGTTTCCTTTACCTCGCTCCTTGGGTGGACCTTGGCGAGCTGGGGGGTAAGCAGGGTCAGCGGGGGAGCTGACTCGCTGTGGGAGCACTGTTCCTGCAGTTATTTTTCTCCCCATCCCTCAACACGCACCTCCGCCCTCTTCATCTTAAATTAATACATGTAGGGAATTTGGGTCTCGGGTGTGCTGCAATGGTTTTACATCTCTGTTGTTAAGAGCACCTGGGACTCAATTTTATATACACTTTAGACATTCATTCATAAACATCTTCATAAAAGTCACATATAGGGAATGGAGTGAGCACTATGGCTATGGGTGGCGGGATGACATCAATCTCGCCCCCATGCCTATGCTCACTCAACATTATGCATCTAGACAATTAGGGCCTGGGTTAGAGTTGGAGTGGAGGGGAAACTGGTATAATGCCAGCCTTTGCTCCTTCTCTTTCCTTTTTAAATACACTTTACAACAACACTCACCAACAGTACATTTGGGGACGGGGGTGTGTGTGTCGGGGTCTTGATTTGTTAATTTCAATTTTATTTATTATGTATTTATTTATATATTATTTATTTATTTTTCTCTTGCCCCCCGGGTTGCCTTGCGGACATTCTGGGGGTGGGCCGTCAGGGGTTGTGCTGGGGAGTGGGGGGGTTCGGGGCCTGCGGGTTCGCCGTGGGCGGGGCTGGCAGTGGGCTCCCTCTGGGGCTGCTTGGGCTCGGGTGTCCTGTCCTGTCCTGTCGGCAGGGCGCGGGGTGTGCCAGATCTTGGACGTCTGCTGCTCTCCACCCCAGAATGAATGGGTCTACCTCCTGGGTTTGGATGTGGGCTGCCCCATGTAGGTAGCAGGTACATGTCTTGGACCTAGGGGGTATAGAGTGTGCATCGGGATTATGAATGGAGCGTGTCGTTATTGTTTGTCTTTCTGTGACTGAGGGTGAGGATGAGGGTGGGTCTGAATGAGTGTGTCTGTGTATGAATGTTTAAGTGTCAGGCTGGGACTTGGACTGCCCCCTCTCTGATACTTCTGAGGCTACCCAGTGTCGCGCTCCTGCCACGTGGCCCCCTGGTGGGTGTTCCTCTGCCTACGGGCGTGCTTGGGGCCCTCACTATCTGGGGCTGGGCGCTTGGGCGTTTGTCAGCTCGGCCTGGTGGCTGCCTGGTGGGGCTCGGGTCCTCTGGTCCTGTCAGGTCTGGACCTGAGGGATGGGCGTCCCCGGTGCCCGAGCCTCGGTGACCGGCCCTGGGGCTACGTCGGTGCAGCGGGCTCCGGCGGGGGCCTGTGTATTGTCGCTGTTGACCCCGGGGGGTCATTGTGTGTGGTCCCTGGTGGGGTTCGTCCGGTTCTTCCACTTGGTCGGATCTGGGGAGTGGACGAGTGGCTCGTCCTGTTCGGGTGGTCCTGGGGACTCTGGGCTCGGGGTCCTTCCTGGGGTCTTGGGCTTTGATCGCCCCTTCGTCTGTCTCGGGCTTTGGGG
>JBBPBX010022620.1:18734-41250 GCA_038048925.1 Garcialebias charrua
AAGTAGGGATGCACGATCCACATTTTCTTACTTCCGATCCGATCCCGATACTTCACTCTGGGTATCTGCCGATACCGATCCAGCTCCGATATCATCATAATCACTGATTTTATATGAGGCTGTAATAATGAATTTCTTGAACGGAGAGCACGTGTGTTACACCATATTCTGTGACTACTGTCTTAAGAATGTGTGAGTTTTTCATTCATTCATTCAACCTTTATTTATACAGGCTAGCCTCGTTGAGCCACGGGGACTCATTTACAAGAGGGACCTGTCTCACTCACACCCAGGGTCAATTTTAGTCACCAATCAGCCTAACATGCATGTTTTTGGACTGTGGGAGGAAACCGGAGCACCCGGAGAAAACCCACGCATGCACGGAGAGAACATGCAAACTCCACCCAGAAAGGCCCCCGGACCAGGATTTGAACCGGGGACCTGCTCACTGAGAGGCAGCAGCTCTACCAGTTGTGCCACCGTGCTGCCCAAAAAACCCCCAAAGAAGTCACTCTGAGCCTCACAACAGAAAACACCCAAACTTTAATAGCACACAAGAGGCAGGTCTATATCACAGACTTCCATCTCACTCATGGTGCGGCTGGAACACTAAAATACTGCTAAGCATTATGGGAAAGTCAACACAGTCCACTCCCCATATATATTCTCTGATAAAATTTTGGAGCTATTGGAAAAGAGTTTTAATAAAAAAGTTTTTTGTGTGGAGACTTTAATATTTATCTGGGAAATAAAACAGATTCAAATAACATCAGTACATTTATAAATTCAATTCATTCAACCTTTATTTATACAGGCTAGCCTCGTTGAGCCACAGGGACTCATTTACAAGAGGGACCTGTCTCACTCACACCTAGGGACAATTTAGAGTTACCAATCAGCCTAACATCAACTGTCAATGTAGGGCTGTGCGATATGACGATATATATCGTGGGGACGATAGAAACGTGTCTATCGTGCTACTTTCCTTCTATCGTCTCTATCGTGATAAATAAGAATAAAAAAATAACTGTCGCAAAGAAGCTTCATATGTGGTTTTGCGAGATGACGGCGCTGCTTTATGTTTGACGCACGCGCGGGTTTGCGACACATGCTTTACGTTGTTAAACTCGAGAGCAACAGAGCCGCAGGCGCATGAAGCCGGTGTCTCAACCATAGATCTCAACAAGGAGAAAACAGCTGCACAGGCAGCCCAAGAAGAATAACTTTTACCAAAAAGAGGGGGAAGCTCACCTTGTTAGCTTCCATTATTTCGCTCCGCTGAAACTCGGAGACAAAATGGGTCCAGAGGACACGAACCCAGAGTCCAACCGAGTCCGAACTCGGGTCCAGTTAACCAATACAAAACAGACCAGAGACACAACAGAACCGCAATCAAACGCAACGTTTTCTCTTTTCTGTTTCTTGCTTTGTTTACTCAAACTTCAGAGCGGATTTCTTCTTCGTGAGTTTCATTAGCAGCTGTTGTTTTACCGCCACCTGCAGGAAAAATTTGGACCAAAGTAGAAAAGGAGTTGTTTGTTTGTTTGTTTGTTAGTTTATTCATTTTATAATATGAAATACAACAATTAACGTATTCATAATAGAAAAAAAATAAAAAATAAATGAAAGGTAGCAGATGAAGAATAAATCTTATTAAATCTGCTCCTTATTCATCTAATAACAGTTCAAACAATATTTTCTATAATAACAAAATAAGTAAATAACTCAGTCAATTTTCAATTCACATATATCACACATTAAATTAGATTCATTTATTTTTTTTAGCAATTCATTTTTTACCAGTTTCTTAAATACAAGGAATGATTTGGCTTCCTTAACATTTGTCATTAAGTCATTCCATAATCGTACTCCTTGAATTAAGGTAGATCTTAGGTAGATCTAGTTTCTACTTTGGTCCAAATTTCCTTGTTCTTTTTGTTCACATTCTTATAATTGTAACTATCTGTAGTAAAATAATAAAATAAAAAAACTTTGGTCCAAATTTTTCCTGTACACACACACACATCGTGTTGTATATATCGTGATATATATCGTTATCGTGATATTAAAAAGTCCATATCGTGATATATGATTTTTTTCCATATCGCCCAGCCCTAATTCAATGTATAGTTTAAATCTGTATTTGTTGATCAAAGCCAACAAGAATTACAACTCACAGTGCCACAATAAAAAACGAAACTTAAAAACAGTGGAGCAGTCAACCACCCCTGCGCAATAGGTTTAGCTTTAGAGATAATTATGTTTATAGTTTTTTTTAATAGGTTTAGAGATTCATATTTTTTGCTTTTTGTTTGTGAAACAAGGTCAGAGGAAGCTGTGACCTGCAACAGTGCATGCAACACCACCCCCTATGGTCACAATATACTGTAGCAGTTAAGGGGAGTGGACTGTGTTGTCTTTCCCATAATGCTTAGCAGTATTTTAGTGTTCCAGCCGCACCATGAGTCAAATGGACGTCTGTGATATAGACCTGCCTCTTGTATGCTGTTAAAATTTAGGTGTTTCCTGTTGTGAGGTTCAGAGTGTCTTCATTGGGTTTAACTCACACAATGTTAACATGGTAGTCACAGAATATGGTGTAAAACATGTGCTCTCCGTATGTGCATCATGGATCGGAAATATCGGCAGATTGGATCGGAAAATCCAATACGTAAATATTTGCTGGTATCGGAGGCCGATATGATACTGGATCAGCCCCATCCCTAATATTAAGGCTTTATAAACCCTTCCCACACTCTTGCAGTGTTCTTACCAATGTTCTAAACTCTCTAAACGCTCTAAAAGAGCACAGCAAGAGAGAGCAGACAGACTGATTCTACGGTTACTGAGCCAGTTGTCCGGGTGGACTGGCCATTGGGAGTTTCGGGACATTTCCTTGTGGCTTGGCCTGCTCAGTGATCGCCGAGGGGCTGGACCAAAGGCTCGGTTCGGGTCACACTTGGGTTATTTTAAACAAACAATCCATGCCGCTCACTCAGGTATCTGCCTCACTGTTGCTTCATGAGTAGTAGCGATGGGGAAAGACAACCCCCACCCCCTGCAAATGGCCCTCTTCCTGCATTTGGAGGTGTAGATGTCTGTGATGGTGGGGAGACCGACTCCAACAGTTTTCTGTGCAGCCTTCACCACTCTCTGCAGAGCTTTTCTTTCTGCAGCTGTGTAGCCTCCATGGCTCACATTTCAAAAATGCCATACACAGTTAAAAGAAATGGAAGTACAGAAATGGCTTGTTGTACACACAGCATGCAAGTTCCTTAAACAATGAGACATTTTTGTACCTGCTTGCTTCCAGATGAAGAGTACGCTTTTTTTATTTTTTATTTTATTTGATTTTATTGCAGTCTAAAGTACCCTTCAGAATATAGTGGGACTGACAAGCCTTTGTACCTTTTCAGGTGCGTTCTTGTGCCATGATGTTATATTTTACTCTGTAGCAGTTCATGCAAAAGCTGTTTTTTAAATCTGAACTCTACTGTCAATTCTTAATGTAACTGGGACCTTGTGTACACAGTTTTGTTCCACCACATGTACCACATGTGCTGCATATGACAAATAAAGAACCTTGAATACTTGAATCCTTAATCAGTTGTTTACATTTATTAAATGTGAATTGTCATTATTAACTTAAAATGTAAAAAAAATAAAAATAAATCTCGACTAGTCTCTAGACAAGCCTTAGTGGAGCTATACTGTGGGTTTTCTTCAACAGCGTCAATTCAAAATGTCAAATCATTCCTTAAATTTAAGGCCATAGTTGATGTGTAATTGCAAACAAAGTTCATTTTATAGTAATTGTTACAATGTTAGTATGGACTGTAAAAATATAAAACATAGTGATGAATGTATTTCTCCCAAAGAGCTTATGGTCCCAGTAAATGTGTTAAGCTCTTTTTTAATTTTTTTAAATTATTGTTTGTTTGGACAAAAATAAAATACAGTAGTTCTTCAGGGCTACAAGTTGCATGTTTGTATTAGATATGGTTGAAAAGAAAACTGTTAGGTGATTTTTTGTTGTCCAAGAAAAGTCTGTCGTTTCAAACACGGCAGTATCTGTTCTCCCATTTCTTTCTGATTCCTAATTAAGTGGAACAAGCAAATTAACTCCCTAAAAAATTAATTCAGGCTGCTGCTGAAAAATAAGATATGATTCACACCTAAATTAGTTTCCACGTGTGTCGATACGATGTCCTCTCTCTCTGTTTTACCATCAGTCTTGCTTCCGAAAAAAAAAAATAGCGGTAAACGTCACATCATCTGTAAGGCACGAATCAAATTTTGAGAGCACCAACTTGATAGTTTTATCTATTTTGCCCTGGAAAATGTCAAATGTAAAATGATTTTCAGCACAAATAGTCTAATGGAAATGGAAATGACAAAAAATACTCATCAGTCTGGAAAAAAGAAGAGGGTTGAAAAAAAAAAAACTCATAATGTTCGAACTCTACTGCACACCAATTTTATCTGCCATCATATTTCTTTGTGATGAGGGAAGCAGGGAATTAAGTATTGCATTAGAGTAAGCATATTAAAAGGATAAGAGCATCACTACAAGCCCGGCAGAATTATCCAGTGATGAGGAAAGAAAAAGGAGTGGAGTGGGTGTAAAAAAGGTGAACAGAAGGGGTAAAAATGTGTGCTTTTTTTCCCCTTCAATATGTATACCCCGAACAAAAGAAAGGAGGAGAGAGACCTTGCTGTGGGCACTCATGGTTTGTTCTGTGAATAGAGTGAAGAAAAAGGAGCGGGATGTGGAAAAAGGAGGGGGATCACACCGGAGCAGTAGATGGACAGCAGCAACAAGTCTTTAATAAATTAGAAAAACTGCATTTTCCTACTGCTGCTAATGCTAACTTTGCTACTGCTAGTACTACAGCTGCTACAAGTTAACCTTTGATGCTAACCTGCTGATTCTTCTAATGCTTGTTTAAAAGCAAAGTTACCATACTACTTCAATAGTAGCAATAACAGATGGTTTTGCTTTTAATCTTGTTTGGATTCAGCACCTTAACATCAGCATTAGAAGCATTAGCAAGTGTAACGTTAGGAGTACGGTAGTAGCATTATCGGGCATAGTTTGAGCATTAGCAGTAGTAGCATTAGCAGCCATAGTTTTAGCATTATTATTATTATTAGCATTAGTGAGTTTAACATCAGCATTAGCAGTAGTAGTATTAGCAGGCATAATATCAAAAGTAGCAGTAGTAGTATTAAAGGCATTATATTGTGGTGGACCACTAGGGGGCTCTACTCACACCCAGTGGACCGAATGTATTACGGGATGCTTTTATTGTGAAAGGTCCAGGGGACCGGATGTTATGTGGGTATATAAAGCAGTGTTGGGCGGGTTCCCGCCAGTTTAGTAGGAGTTGATTAAAAGGTGAAGTTCTGCAGCCTGTCTCCTGTGTCGTCCCTTCACCTCCTCTTACACTGGTGACCCTCGTGAACTGAATATGTCGACATCTGACGCTTCAGCCAGCTCTCTTCAGCTGTCCACGGCTGTGGAACCTACACAGGCGGCCCCGCTCGCTTTTTCGGTGGCCGTTAAAATCCCGGACTTCTGGCCGCACGCGCCTCAATCGTGGTTCGCACACATCGAATCACAGTTTGCTCTTCGCGGGATTTCTGTTGACGACACCAAATACCACCATGTGGTTGCTTCGCTGGATCCGCTGACAACCCAGCGGGTAATGAGCCTGCTACAAAACCCTCCTGCTCAAGGAAAATACGACGCCCTCAAGAAGCTTCTTCTGCGGCGCTACACACTCTCAGAGGCGGAGCGCGCCGAGAAACTATTTTCCTTCTCCGGTTTGGGTGACGGAACAGCTCTCGAGCTCGTGGAGAACATGTTGTCCTTGCGGGGATCAGACGACTGCGAGTTCCTCTTCCGCCACCTCATCCTCCGCCAGCTTCCAGCTCCTGTGCGAACCGCCCTGGCCAACTCCCCGTTTCTAAAGGAGAAGGATTACCGCTCGCTGGCCGAAGAAGCCGACCGCATCATTCTCACCGCGAGGACCTTCGCGGTACAGGCGGTGGTCCCTGGATCTCCAGCAGCGCCCGAGTCTCAAGCAACGCACACAGCGCCGGACGAGCCAGCGGTGGTAGCAGGAGTCGCTAGCCGCAGGCGGGCAGGAGCCGGCCTTTGTTTCTACCACGCGCGTTTTGGCGCCAAAGCACGACGGTGCGTCCCGCCGTGCAGCTTCAAACCGCAGGGAAACGAGACCGCCAACGCCCGCTAGCAGTCGCGGCCGTTGGCGAGAAGGCAAGGCTGCTTTTCATCGAGGACTCGAGGTCGGGGAGGCGGTTCCTGGTGGACTCGGGGTCGCAGAAGAGCCTCGTCCCCCCGACTGGCTCCGACAGGTTAGCTGAAGGCTGCGGGCCGCAGCTAACCGCGGCGAATGGCTCTCCCGTCAAGACGTTTGGTGAAAGGTTGGTGACTGTGCGTTTCCATGAACGGGACTTCCAGTGGAACTTTGTGGTAGCTGCTAGCTCGGTCCCTATTTTAGGGGCTGATTTTCTTTGTGCTCATGGGCTCCTTGTTGATGTAGCTAACAGACGTTTGATCGACGCTGTGTCTTTTTCGTCACTGCCTTGTGAGACGCGAGGAGCTGGGCCTGTAATGCATGCTAACTTTTTAGCTTCGGGTAATGTGTTTCAGCGTTTATTGTCTGAGTTTCCCTCGCTGACTGTTCCTGATTTTGCAAACACAAACACAAAACATGGGGTCGAACATTATATTCCCACAACGGGGCCCCCGGTGTTCGCACGTGCGCGCCGCCTCGATGCTACTAAGCTAGCAATCGCACAGGAAGAGTTTGCTAACATGGAGCGTTTAGGCATCGTGCAGCGCTCAAACAGTCCGTGGGCCTCCCCCCTCCACATGGTGCCCAAGGCAGATGGCAAATGGCGTCCATGTGGAGATTTCCGCCGCCTTAATAACGTCACAGAGAACGATCGTTATCCCATCCCCCACATCCAGGATTTTTCAGTGCACCTGGCTGGGACCTCCATTTTTTCTAAAGTAGATTTAGTACGGGGGTACCACCAGGTTCCTGTGCATGTGGAGGATGTCCCTAAGACCGCTGTTATCACGCCTTTCGGCCTGTTTGAGTTTTTGCGCATGCCTTTTGGTCTTAAAGGTGC
Organism: Garcialebias charrua; assembly: GCA_038048925.1. NCBI lineage: Eukaryota > Metazoa > Chordata > Actinopteri > Cyprinodontiformes > Rivulidae > Garcialebias > Garcialebias charrua. Next base: position 25,896 of record JBBPBX010022620.1, read on the forward strand.
AGCACAAACATTTCAGCGGTTGATGGATTCAGTCCTAAGGGGTCTGTCCTTCGTATTTGTGTACTTGGACGACATCCTGGTGGCTAGCAGCTCGGCTGAGCAGCACCTGTCCCACCTCCGTGAGGTTTTTCAGCGCCTGGCAGCACATGGCCTGATTGTAAACACAGCGAAATGCCAGTTTGGGCTGCCAGTCATTGACTTTTTGGGCCACCGCATTTCCGCAAGTGGCGCCGTCCCGTTACCAAACAAAGTGCAGGCGGTGTCAGATTTCCCACAGCCCCAGTCTGTTAAAGCGCTACAAGAGTTTTTGGGAATGGTTAACTTCTATAACCGTTTCCTCCCCAGGGCAGCACAACTGCTGAGTCCGCTCTATAGAGCGCTGAAAAAGAAAAAGCCCAACGACAGCGTGGACTGGACACCAGAACGCCTACAGGCATTTGGTGATGCTAAAGCTGCACTGGCCACTGCTGCCCTTTTGGCCCATCCATCCCCAGCGGCGCAAATAGCTTTAACAACCGACGCATCTGATGTTGCGGTGGGGGCTGTGTTAGAACAGCAGGTTTCCGGGGTTTGGCAGCCGCTTGCATTTTTCAGCCGTACGCTGCGGGACAATGAGCTGAAATACAGTGTTTTTGACAGAGAGTTGCTGGCGCTTTACCTGGCTACACGCCATTTCAGGTTTTTCCTGGAAGGCCGCCAGTTCACTGCATACGTTGACCACAAACCCCTGGTCTTTGCTATGTCAAAAATCTCTGACCCCTGGTCTGCTCGCCAGCAACGCCACCTCGCAGCGGTGTCTGAATTTACTACAGACATTCAGCATGTAGCTGGCAAATCCAACGTGGTGGCTGACTGTCTCTCCCGGGTGCTGATCGCTCCCGTGTACGTTGGCATCGATTTTTCTGCTATGGCTGCGGACCAACGTAGCGACGCAGAAATACTCGAGCTCCAGTCCGGCCCCACAGGCCTCGAGTTGGAGGAAAAGCAGGTGAATGACGGAGGTCCTCTCCTGCTCTGTGACGTATCTACGGGCAGGCCCCGCCCCCTGGTTCCAGTTTCATGGCGACGCCGCGTTTTTGACTCCTTACATTCCCTTTCTCACCCAGGTGTTAGAGCCTCGGTGAAACTGGTCAGCTCAAAGTTTGTTTGGCCCGGTCTGCGTAAAGCAGTTAAGGAGTGGGCAGCAGCGTGTGTCCCATGCCAGCGTGCTAAGGTTAACAGGCACACCAAAGCACCGTTGGAACCTTTCCCCATCCCAAGTCGGCGGTTTGATCATGTGCACGTAGACTTAGTAGGCCCTCTGCCTCCATCACAGGGTTTTACTCATCTGCTGACTATGGTAGACCGGACCACCAGGTGGCCAGAGGTGGTTCCTCTGACATCCACGACATCTGCAGTGGTGGCCCGGGCCTTTTTGTCTACCTGGGTTGCACGTTTCGGCCCCCCTTCAGACATTACATCGGACAGGGGCCCGCAGTTTGTTTCGGAGCTTTGGTCTACCATGGCCAAGGGTCTGGGGACTAACGTCCACAGAACCACCGCTTACAACCCCCAAGCTAATGGTTTGTGTGAACGGTTTCACAGGTCATTGAAAGCTGCACTTCGTGCTGCATTGACCGGTGACAACTGGATTGACCGTCTTCCCTGGGTTTTGTTGGGGTTGCGTACCGCAACCAAAGAAGACCTGAGCTCTTCCCCGGCTGAAATGGTTTACGGTCAGCCTGTGCGCGTCCCCGGTGAGTTTTTACCTGAGGTACCCTCACCACAGTTCGCTCCACCGTTGCTCCACCTTTCACCTCAGGAGGCCCCTTTTCGTGTCCCCGGTCCGGTACACCATTGTTTACCGCAGTCATTTGTCCCTAAGAGTCTGGAGTCCTCTAAATTTGTTTTTGTCAAACACAATGCACACAGGACACCACTACAGCCTTTGTATGATGGACCGTTTCGAGTTCTTCAACCAGGTCCGAAACATTTCATTTTGGATTTAGGGGGTCGTACTGAGACTGTCTGTATTGATAGGCTTAAACCAGCTCATGTTATGTCAGATGATCAGGTTGTTACGGCCCAAGCTCCTCGCAGAGGCAGACCTCCATCCACATTATTAACGGACGGCGGTCCTTCTTCCGGAAACTCCCAACGTCCATTGGAGCCCGAATCTTCTGCAGACCCTCCTCGTAGCCCTCCACTTCATCAGACTGGTTCTGCAGGGCCCAGGTTCAGCCGTTCTGGTCGTTTGATCAAACCTAAAATGCGGGACTAGTGATGGACCTTACTGGGTGTTCTGGGGGGGCGTGTGTGGTGGACCACTAGGGGGCTCTACTCACACCCAGTGGACCGAATGTATTACGGGATGCTTTTATTGTGAAAGGTCCAGGGGACCGGATGTTATGTGGGTATATAAAGCAGTGTTGGGCGGGTTCCCGCCAGTTTAGTAGGAGTTGATTAAAAGGTGAAGTTCTGCAGCCTGTCTCCTGTGTCGTCCCTTCACCTCCTCTTACAATATCAGCATTAGCAGTAGCAGCATTAGCAAACATATCAGCATTAGCAATAGTAGCATTAGCAGGTATAATATAAAAAGTAGCAGTAGTAGTATTAACAGGCATAGTTATAGCATTAGCAGAATTAGTATTAAAGGCATTATATCTGCATTAGCAGTAGCATTAGCAGGCATAATATCAAAAGTAGCAGTAGTAGCATTAGCAGGTATACCGTAGTTTTAGCGTTGGCAGTAGTAGCGTTAAAAGGCATTATATCAGCATTAGCAGTAGTAGCATTAGCAGGCATAAAAGTAGCAGTAGTAGTATTAACAGGCATAGTTATAGCATTAGTAGTATTAAAGACATTGTATCAGCATTAGCAGCATTAGCATGCATACTATCAAAATTAGCAGTAGTAGCATTAGCAGGTACAGTTTTAATCGGCATTAGCGGTAGTAGCATTAGCAGGTATAGTTTTAACATTAGGAGTAGTAGCATTAAAATGCATTATATCAGCATTAGCAATAGTAGCATTAGCAAGCATATCAGCAATAGCAATAGTAGCATTTGCAGTAGAAGCATTAACAAGCATAATATCAGCATTAGCAGTGGTAGCATTAGCAGCTGTAGTTTTAATGTTAGTACTGTATACAACTACAGTACTAACATTAAAACTACAGCTGTTAATGCTACCACATTAGGCCTTCAAACCCTACAACAGCTATGGTTAAAGCCGTTGTAGGATTTGAAGGCCTTAAGTCTGTATCAAAAGTTGTAGCAATACAGTGATCAGTGTGCGCCAGAGCATGGCAGCACTGATGAGAGCTCCACTTCGACTTGCACTTTTTTTTGTTCATTGTTTTAGTTTAGACTTTTTGCACCTGGGCTGCACTCCCATGCTATGGCTATGACCGCGACACACTTGGAGTTGCGATCGTCAGTGAGTGGGGACTTTGAGCCGACTTTTGGGACTCTACAGAAGATATTTTACTCTGTTTTTTTTATTTACTTGTGTACCGTAAGAGGAAAGTGGTGAGGGAAAAAAAGGTGTTTTGTGAAGGACCTACCAGAGGTGCAGCAAACTTCTCCTCTCGGTCCTGCGTATTGGGCGTTCAGTCTCTGAGGAATAGAGTAGATGGCCTGCGCGCATGGATTTATTGCGAGCGGAACACAAAAAGCTGTTGTGTTATTTGCCTTTATGGATTCATGGCTGGAGTCCTCCATCCCCGACTCGACAGAACAGAGTCACGCCTGTGACACCCAATATGTTTACTAATGCTGCTGTATCATGTGTGTTGCTACCTTGCCATAGTGGTTCGGTTCATCGCAGTGTTGCTCACTGCCTGTGCATGCAACCTTTGTGGTGTATGCTGTGTTGAAAATTTAAACAGTCTAACCGTGAGGTACTTTTTTGTACTGATTCATCTTAATTACAGTGTTGTATTCTACCATGTTGTTTACGGTACTATATTTCTTTTGGACCTTGTACTGTAGATCTCAAATTTCTTTTTCACTTTTTGGTGCTTTGTTTTGTACTTTTGTTGTATGCTTTAGTATTTATTTTTTATTTTTTATTTTTTTTGGCGAGTCGAGACGGTTCTTCCCGTCTTGAGCATTTCATTGCAATGTTGACCTTATGTTGATCTGCATATGACAAATAAACAACGGTAATGACACACAAAAAAAACAATAGCAGTTGAAGTTTTAGCGGAAGCATGCTAAAGTAGATTTCTAAGTAAACTGTTCTTGAATGATTCAGATCCTAGTATATTTGAATATGGATTTTTGTCACTTTAAAGGAGACCACATATAGGTCTTTAAAATTGTTATGTTATGTCTGTGTGCTATCTTGACAATATTAATTCATTTTAATACACAAAATAATTCTTAGATAATTAATTATACCCTTTTTAATTCTGCCATTTTTAACTTTCGTTTTGAACGACCGGTTTCTGATACAAGTTCTGAAGTCCACGCCCTTCAACGATCTGTTTACGCCCTCTGTAACAGCCAGTATCTGTAATGTGTTGTTGTTTTAAAATTAGCTCTTTTTTTATTACTCATTTGACTTACTGTTAGTGCTAGCTTAAGATAACTTACCGAAACCCGTCTGAGCGCGCCGCAATTTGCTGCTCCTTTTAGCATGAGACCACCCGAATCCGAAGCTAATGTTAGCTTGTTCCTCTTCCGGTGTTCGCCAGCTCCGCTCGTTGCACGCGGCGATTTTGGGAGTTATCGCTGTTCCAGTCAAGACAACACAAAGTTCACCAAGTGTCTCCCGTAAATTAATCCGTAAGGAGAAGGTCCTCGCTGCTGCGAGGCTGCTGCGAGGCAGCAGCGAGGCTGTACAGTTGAAGCTCCGCTCCATCCGCCAGAAGAGGGTCCCGTTGCCGCCGGTCCCTACGCCGGGGGTCCGCTCGTTTAATTTTTGCCGGCTGCGCGTTGGGAGCGATCGCAAATACACTAAAAATTGAACTAAAACATAAAAATAACAATTATACTTTATTTATAAAGCCATTTAAAAAAAACACAGCTGCAACAAAGTGCTGTACACATGAAATTAAGAACATATAAACAAAAGATGAGATGAAATCATGAAAAACAACAGTCATGTGTTTAATACAGAAGTGGGTTGAGCCTAACCAGGGGTTGCTAGGTGAGGGGCTGGACTCAGGTTGTGGTGGGTTGTCCTAGCGCTTGTGACGTCACAAGCGCGATTGTTTTCAAAACGAAACCTAAATTATCACAGTAAAATAAATCTACTTAGAGTAAATAAACCACTGGGTGCATTTTTTTGGCCTTAGGACTGTTTTTTTATGAAGTAAATACCCAAAGTTGAGTAAAAAAAAATTAAAAAGGGAATTTTGCATGTGTGGTCCCCTTTAAGTAATTTGAAAAGTATGATTATTACAAAACCAAAAAGTCGTGGCTAGGCCTGTCGAGATAAACAATAAATCAATCAACCGCACGATGAATAAAAATGATCAACCTCATTTTCATCTAATGGCTTTTATCATTCCTTCGTGTCTCTCTCTTTCTACTGAAAACACGGCTCAACTCTGGTGCTCTTCACTGACTCCTCCCTTGGTTTTTTCTCTTGAAAATCTGTTTTAACCGTCCAAAATCGCGTTTTTGGATCGTTAAAAGCAGCTAAGCCGAGAAGCTAAGCTACGCGCTAAGCTAACAGGCCAACCTTGGGAATAAACCTTCGTCTTGTCGAAGCTCCAAAATTCACGGTCGAAACCCGTGCCTTTGTGTAAAAAGTTGTTTTTCTCTGCAAAAAGAAGCTGAGAACTAGTTTACTGATTTTTTTATTATTATTAAAAGCTTTGTGTGAAAAATGCTATGCTAAAGAGCTCAAACCGAACCGAGCATCCACCATGCCACCATGTCAGCCCATGTCAAGGTTCCTCCCTCCCATTTTTCTTAAAGAGGGACTCACCCCACTGTGAAATGGCTGCTCCGCCCCAAGACAAAATTCAAAAAACGTAACAAAGTGGGAGTGTCAACAGACACCGCCCAAAGGAGGGGGAGACGGGTGGGGGGTGAGCGAGGAGGTGTGGCCAGGACGAGAGACCGTTATCATTTTTGAATGTTAAAATTACATTAGTAATAAACAACTTAAAACAAGCAACAACAAAGAATTATTAGGTAGATGTATTTATCTATTCTCACCCGATCTATCCGAAACAAAAGGCTTAAAAAAATGAAAATAATACCACAAGGTACTCCGTGACCGGGGATCGAACCCAGGTCTTTTGGTTTCCAAACCGGCTCCCTGCCGCTGCCCCAACTTGGCATTCATGCATCACTAGTCCATCACAGAATAAGAAAACAAATACAACCAAACACTTTAAAACGTTGGAGTTCAATTAATAGATTTTGATTAAGTGAAAAGTATTCTTAAAATAAATAAGTTGCTAATCTGAAAATGATATTGATCAGTGGTGCTTGTATGGTACAGACTGTCGCACCGCGAGAGAGTGTGTGACAGTGCACGCGGACACAATGGAAAAGAGCATAGAACGATCTCTGCAGGGGAGTGGCTCTGCTTGAACCTTTTATACTAACCCAGCAGAGGCTGTGACGATAGAGTGAGAAGACACGTCAATGTGAGAATCGTAGGCCAATAAGAAAATTAGGGTGCAATACAACAGTTCAACCCATAGGGTTAGTGAAAACACGTTTTTTGACCAAATATTGCCGAATTAAACAAATACGTACAAAAACATGAAAATTAACACAGACATACAACATTTTACACACATTCGGGAGTTTATCAGCTAAAAAAAAGTTAATTATGAGGTTAGCACCTCTTTAAAGACACGCTGCTCAACTATCCATCCTTTGGTTCAAACAGTCTTATACCGCCATAAGGTGGTCAAAAAAGGTACTACGCTCCAAACAAATCAACATTTCTTCTAAAATTTGACAATTATTATTACATTTCAAATATCGTTTATTGCAATAATTACTGAGACAATTAATCGCCCAGCAAAATTTGTTATTGTGACAGTCATGGCACCCGTCTCCTGAACAAGCTGAACAATTTGATACACGGACAGTTAAATTAGCCCAAAGCATGCAGAAGTAAGTAAATTCCCCAAAAATCCTATGGGAAAAATACAAAAACAAGAAAAGAGTGTGATCACAAACTGGACAAAACTAAACGGATAAAGGGAAAAGATTAATTAATTTAGAAGCAGAGACAAAAAAGTGAGAGGTCTTGAAAACTAAAACAAACAATCCATCATTTGTCTCTTCCCTCCATTGTTGCTTAGCTCCACTTAAAGGTCGGCATGCTTTTCTTCATGTGGCGTCGGGAGTTGAGGAGCGACAGAGTGGAGAAAAATACTTTAAAAAAAAAAGGGAGGGTAAAGATTTATCTGTCAGGGAGAACAGGAGGAGGAGGAGTGGCAGCGAAGACGGTACTTGAGAATTCTTGATCATCGCCACAGCGACCAGTCACCTGGCAACCGGGTACACAATGGCTGCTGTAGCCTTGGCAACAGCTTGGTCTCCGTCGGGTACACGGGGAGGCAGGTAGACAGATGGAGTGACATGGAGAGAAGTGTGAGACTGAGGGATGCAAGAAGAGGAGGAGATGATGAAGAGAGGGAGCAGGTGTAAGCCGAGAGCCGGTATATCACACCTCAACAGGTGCAGAGGATCGGCCAAATGGGTGTAAAGACATAATGAGAAATGTAATGAGCTACTGACCAGGAGAATGGGCCGCCACATGTGATCCTGCACGAGGGGGGGCACTGTTTGTGGAGATGCACCAAATTTATTTGTTGCAATGCACCAGCTCCAGTTTCCAGTGACAATTTTAGGTTTCAAGCTCTGCCATGCCAATTTTGATTTTGAACGACTTTCCCTAAAAATAAATAAAAAACTTATTCACATTGTGCGATTTGACAGCAGTCCTAGAAAAAAAAATTACTGTGAAAGAATTCTAAGAACATTTTTGCTCATAAGCTTAAATAAATGGTAACTGGTTCACCGACAGCTGGTTTAGGACTTTATGACAGAAGATGACCTTCAGACAATAAGAACATTTCTACAAAACTTGCAGTTACTTCTACCGCTATCGATCGTTCTCAGATAGGAGTCCATCACTGACTTTCTGCGTCCTCCCCCTCGTTTTAGTTTAAATCTGTTAAAATGACTAACACCAGCGGTTGGTTTCCATTCATTGCGTTTATGTTTTTGTCCCAATTGTTTTGACGTAAAGGATTTTTCTGTGGTAGAAATCACATGATCCAGCATCTTTTAGTCTTACGTCTCACAGTTTGACTGGGGTTTCAGCTGAAGATTTCTCATATAAAGAGCTACACACTGTGACATGGACAAGTCCTCCATGTTTTCTAAAATCACACATTGTGTGGTGAGCTTAAGAACTATAATTAAAAGCATACAAAGCAGTTAAGTGAAGCGTACTTCTGTAGAAAATCCCTGTTTTTTTCTTGAAGGCCTTCATGTCTTTCCTCTATCTTCTCTTTTAAACATCTTAGATATAAAAATGCCAATTTTTGAGTCTTCTTTTACCATCACAAACTCACTACTACTGTATTTTCTAGGGGTGTAACGGTACGCTAAAATCACATTTCGGTTCGGTTCAACTACAAGGAGAGCTCGGTTCGGTTTATTTTCGGGTTTTTTCGGTACAAATTTAAAAATTTTTTTTTTTACAAACTAAAGACTTACAAAATGTTTATTTTGAAAATGTGCAAAAAATATGTTTGTATTGTATTGTAGTAATAAATAAAAGTGACCCATTTGGATGACCAACAACACCACCAGCCTGATCAAGAAAGGTCATCAGAGACTACTTCCTCAGACGGCTGAGACGAGCTGGTCTGAGCAGCCCAGTTCTCACCTCCTTCTACAGGTGTGCAGTGGAGAGCATCCTGTGCTCCAGCATCAACGTGTGGCATGGAGGCTGCACAGTTGCAGAGAGGAAAGCTCTACAGAGAGTGGTGAAGGCTGCACAGAGGTCTGTCGGAGTCAGTCTCCCCACCATCACAGACATTTACACCTCCAGATGCAGGAAAAGAGCCACCTGCATCATGAAAGACCTCACTCACCCAGCACACTCACTCTTTGCCCCACTCCCCTCAGGACGGAGGTTGAGGAGCATCAAATGTAGAACCACTAGACTGAGGAACAGCTTCTACCCTGAGGCTGTTAGACTCATGAATAAATAAAAATAAAATAAAAATAAACACTGCAAAATATCACATCATGCTGATGCTGATCTGTTTTCTTGTTGCTGTGTTCATCTGTGACCATCTGCTCATACAGACTCATGTTCGTGCTGCTGTTTATAATGATGTTTTTCCACTATATTAGGGCTTAGTGTATTACTAGTTGATGTTTTTCTTAGTTAATTCTAGATGTTATTACTGTTTTTCTCTTGCATTTGTTGTTGGATGTAACTGGGACCCCGTGTACATAATCTCGTTTTCATCACATGTACCACATGCGGTGCAAATGACAATAAAGACTCTCTGACTCTGATTTTAAATAAACAGCACTCTACAATAAATAAACTATACTAACAATAATAAAAATCTTAATAAATGCAATAACAGTCAGAACCAGAACAATAAGCAGCAACAGACTGTTTACAATCTAACTAATCAAGTTTTTGTTCAAGTTTTTGTTCAGTAGCAGCAGTGTGGCTGTATTTGTCCTCTGTTGTGTACTCACAACTTCTTCTTGGTGGGACAGGTGGGACTGTGGGAACAGTTCAGAGTTCAGTTCAGTCATCACTTAGCTGCAGGTGGATTTACCTCTGTCACAGACTGGAAATAAAAAACAAAAGAGATTTAAAAAAACAAGTTAATAAGATTATGATTTAAAAAAAAAAGATTATTTAGATAATAAAACAATACCTCTTGAACAATTGAATCTCTCACTCTTCATCATGGCAGGCAGGGCTTTAATCTGGTCCAGGGCTTGTTGTTGACAACATCAGTTAGTTTTTTCATAAAGAGCTGAACTTTTTGAAGTGTTGACATGATGAATGTCTCATAGTGACGCTCAGCAACTTTAAAACCTGCGCATATAACAACGTTCAGACAGATTCAGAAATTTAAAAACTCATAGGCTACAGCTTGTGGACCGCTGTGATTACCTGATGAAGGAGTTTTAATGCAGCTCTTCGGTCACGTTCGGATGAAGTAGTTTTAATGCAGCTGCTGTTCACGTTCAGATGACAGTTTCCAGTGCTTTCACGTGACGTGTTGCTGCTGCACAGAGAGCTGCGTCACGCAATCAGCTGCTGCAGAGTCTTCATGAAACAAAGTCCACACAAGCTGCGCGTGCGCTCGTCTTTTAAAAAGAAAGTTATAACGTTCAAAAACAGGAGACCGCACGAGATGCTAACGGCTAAATGCTGCGCGTGCCACGCGAAAATAGGTCCGTGCTGAAACGCGCCCAGGAAATTTTGTTCCGCGGTGCATATATTCCCCTGTTAAGAACGTTTAATGAGTGAAAAAATAACCGAAACGGTACGCAGGTGGACCGAACCGAACGTGGTGTACCGGAACGGTTCGGTAAACCCATTATAACCGTTACATGCCTATATATATATATATATATATATATATATATACAGGTAGTCCCCGACTTACGAGCGAGTTCCGTTACAACGAGGCGCTCGTAACATGGAAATCTCGTAATTTGGAACGGCCGCCACGTGTCTCGTAAGTCCGGAATTTCGCTCGTAAGTTGGAACGGTTTTGCTAGCGCGACTACAAACACTCGTTTTTCATCGAAAAACCGCTTATGAGTGCATAAAAATGATCGGAAACGTGTGTCCACATGTTTAGCTAACGGACTGTGGTGAAAAAACACAGAAAAACTCAGTATTTTTTGCGTTTTTTCCAAAAATTTGCCAGCTCGTAAGTCCGGATGCTCGTAGGTCAGAGCGCTCGTAAGTCGGGGACTACCTGTATATATATATATATATATATATATATATATATATATATAAATAGCTTGGTCCGCATTGCCGGCAGTAAGTCAGGCTCGTTTCCGGTAAAAGTTGGACTCCGCCAAGGTTGCCCTTTGTCACCGATTCTGTTCATAACTTTTATGGACAGAATTTCTAGGCGCAGCCAAGGTGTTGAGAGGATTTGTTTTGGTGACCTTAGAATCGCTTCTCTGTTTTTTGCAGATGATGTGGTCCTACTGGCTTCATCAGTTCGTGATTTACAATTTTCACTGGAGCGGTTTGCAGCCGAGTGTGATACGGCCGGGATGAGGATCAGTTCCTCCAAATCCGAGGCCATGGTCTTGAGCCGGAAAAAGGTAGCATGCCCTCTCCGGGTCGGGGAGGAGGTCCTGCCCCAAGTGGAGGAGTTTACGTATCTCGGGATCTTGTTCACGAATGAGGGAAAACTGGAGCGTGAGATCGATAGGCGGATAGGTGCAGTGTCCGCAGTGAAGCGGGCGCTGTACCGGTCTGTCGTGGTGAAGAGAGAGCTGAGTCAAAAGGCAAAGCTCTCAATTTACCGATCGATCTACGTTCCCACCCTCATCTATGGTCATGAGCTTTGGGTTATGACCGAAAGAACAAGATCTCGGATACAAGCGGCTGAAATGAGTTTTCTCCGCAGGGTGTCTGGACTCTCCCTTAGAGATAGGGTGAGAAGCTCAGTCATCCGGGAGGGACTTGGAGTAGAGCCGCTGCTTCTCCACATCGAGAGGACGAAAATGGATGGATGGATGGATGTTTTTGCTACTTTTCTATTGTTTATTGTTTAATGTATGTGTTTCATTGGCCTCGAGGCTCAATAAGATTTACCTGACTAAATAAAGGTTGAATGAAAAAAAATAAAAAAATAAAATTCAGTGTAACATTATTTTTGATCAAAGCTTGTAAGAACCCCCCCCCCCACCTACAGAGCAATAAGTCTCTGGTGAAAGCAACTCTCTCTCTGTAGAAGCAAAATGCTGTTGGAATCTGGGGCTTATTTGTGGGGGTTGTATGCAAATGAATGTTCTCTGTGTGAGGGGGATCCTTTGTTTTGACTTACTGGAGAAGATATGCTGGGAGAAGATTCTCAGGAGGGGATGTTTACCCACAAACAAAGATCTCCACCCCCAGGCTCAAGACACCTAATGGAAGAATTGTCATTTTGACAAACTCATGGCAGTTCTTGTGTTTTTTTTTCCCCTGGGATTGCTAGTGTTAAGCAATATAAAAATTGTTAAAACACAGCTACTCTGTACAAGTTGGCCACCTTGCGTACAATAGTGCTTCCTACGGATCAGGATCGTGTGCATCTGCTGTCATTTAACAAGATCTAGGAAGGTATTCTTTACTACATCCATCCATCCATCCATCCATCCATTTTCTTCCGCTTATCCGGGGTCGGGTCGCGGGGGTAGCAGCCTAAGTAGGGAGGCCCAGACTTCCCTCTCCCCAGCCACTTGGAGCAGCTCCTCTGGGGGAATCCCAAGGCGTTCCCAGGCCAGCCGAGAAACATAGTCCCTCCAGCGTATCCTGGGTCTTCCTCTGGGTCTCCTCCCGGTGGGACATGCCCGGAACACCTCACCAGGGAGGCGTCCAGGAGGCATCCTAACCAGATGCCCGAGCCACCTCAACTGGCTCCTCTCGATGTGGAGAAGCAGCGGCTCTACTCCGAGTCCCTCCCGGATGACTGAGCTTCTCACCCTATCTCTAAGGGAGAGTCCAGCCACCCTGCGGAGAAAACTCATTTCAGCCGCTTGTATCCGAGATCTTGTTCTTTCGGTCATAACCCAAAGCTCATGACCATAGATGAGGGTGGGAACGTAGATCGATCGGTAAATTGAGAGCTTTGCCTTTTGACTCAGCTCTCTCTTCACCACGACAGACCGGTACAGCGCCCGCTTCACTGCGGACGCTGCACCTATCCGCCTATCGATCTCACGCTCCAGTTTTCCCTCATTCGTGAACAAGATCCCGAGATACTTAAACTCCTCCACTTGGGGCAGGACCTCCTCCCCGACCCGGAGAGGGCACGCTACCCTTTTCCGGCTCAAGACCATGGCCTCGGATTTGGAGGAACTGATCCTCATCCCGGCCGCATCGCATTCAGCTGCAAACCGCTCCAGTGAAAGCTGTAGATCACGAGCTGATGAAGCCAATAGGACCACATCATCTGCAAAAAACAGAGAAGCGATTCTAAGGCCACCAAAACGGATCCTCTCAACACCTTGGCTGCGCCTAGAAATTCTGTCCATAAAAGTTATAAACAGAATCGGTGACAAAGGGCAACCTTGGCGGAGTCCAACTCTCACCGGAAACGAGCCTGACTTACTGCCGGCAATGCGGACCAAGCTCTGACACCGGTCGTACAGGGACCTAACAGCCCATATCAATGGGCCTGGTACCCCATACTCCCGGAGTACCCGCCACAGAACCCCCCGAGGGACGCGGTCGAATGCCTTTTCCAAGTCTACAAAGCACATGTAAACTGGTTGGGCAAACTCCCACGCACCCTCCAGGACCCTGTTGAGGGTGTAGAGCTGGTCTAGTGTTCCACGACCAGGACGAAAACCACACTGCTCCTCCTGAATCCGAGGTTCGACTATCCGACGGACCCTCCTCTCCAGAACCCCTGAATAGACCTTACCAGGGAGGCTTAAGAGTGTGATCCCTCTATAGTTGGAACACACCCTACGGTCCCCCTTTTTGAATAGGGGAACCACCACCCCAGTCTGCCAATCCAAGGGAACTGCCCCCGATGTCCACGCGATATTGCAGAGTCGCGTAAGCCAACACAACCCCACAACATCCAGAGCCCTAAGGAACTCAGGACGAATCTCATCCACCCCCGGAGCCTTGCCACCGCGGAGCTTTTTAACCACCTCGGCGACCTCCGCACCAGAGATTGGAGAGCCCGATCCAAAGTCCCCAGGCTCCGCTTCCTCAGTGGAAGACGTGCCAGTAGGATTGAGGAGGTCTTCGAAGTATTCCGCCCACCGACTCACAACATCCCGAGTTGAGGTCAACAGCACGCCATCCCCACCATAAATGGTGTTGGTCGCGTACCGCTTTCCCCCCCTGAGACGCCGGATGGTGGACCAGAATCGCCTCGAAGCCGTACGGAAGTCATTCTCCATGGCCTCTCCGAACTCCTCCCACGCCCGAGTTTTTGCCTCAGCAACCACCCGAGCCGCATGCCGCTTGGACTGCCGGTACCTATCTGCTGCTTCCGGGGTCCCACAGGCCAAAAAGGCCCAATAGGACTCCTTCTTCAGCTTGACAGCATCCCTCACCGCCGGTGTCCACCACCGGGTTCGAGGGTTGCCACCACGACAGGCACCAACAACCTTGCGGCCACAACTCCGATAAGCTGCCTCGACAATAGAGGCGCGAAACATGGTCCACTCGGGCTCAATGTCCCCCGCCTCCCTCGGAACGTGTTCAAAGCTCTCCCGGAGGTGGGAGTTAAAGCTCCGTCTTACGGGAGACTCTGCCAGACGTTCCCAGCAGACCCTCACAATACGTTTGGGTCTGCCAGGTCTGACCGGCATCCTCCCCCACCATCGGAGCCAACTCACCACCAGGTAGTGGTCAGTGGACAGCTCCGCCCCTCTCTTCACCCGAGTGTCCAGGACATGCGGCCGCAGATCAGATGAGACGACAACAAAGTCGATCATTGAACTACGACCTAGGGTGTCCTGGTGCCAAGAGCACATATGGACACCCTTATGCCTGAACATGGTGTTCGTTATGGACAATCCATGACGAGCACAGAAGTCCAACAACAGAACACCACTCGGGTTCAGATCAGGGGGGCCGTTCCTCCCAACCACACCCCTCCAGGTCTCACTGTCATTGCCCACGTGAGCGTTGAAGTCCCCCAGCAGAACAAGGGAGTCCCCAGGAGGCGCACCCTCCAATACCCCCTCCAAGGACTCCAAAAAGGGTGGGTAATCTGCGCTGCCGTTCGGCGCATAGGCACAAACAACAGTCAGAGCCCGTCCCCCCACACGTAGGCGAAGGGAGGCTACCCTCTCGTTCACCGGGGTGAACCCCAACGTACAGGCACCGAGATGGGGGGCAACAAGTATGCCCACTCCTGCTCGGCGCCTCTCACCAGGGGCAACTCCAGAGTGGAAGAGTGTCCAACCCCTCTCAAGGAAACTGGTTCCAGAGCCAGAGCCATGCGTTGAGGTGAGTCCGACTATTTCTAGCCGGAACCTCTCAACCTCACACACTAGCTCAGGCTCCTTCCCCACCAGAGAGGTGACATTCCATGTCCCAATGGCCAGCTTCTGTAGCCGAGGATCAGACCGCCAGGGTCCCCGCCCTCGGCCACCACCCATTCCACAATGCACCCGACCCCTTTGGCCCCTCCCACAGGTGGTGAGCCTAT
>JBBPBX010022621.1:0-41250 GCA_038048925.1 Garcialebias charrua
AATGGAAACTCTGTGCTCAGGAGAAAGCGTTGTTCCTTGAGCTGAGACTAACCGTCCCAAGAAGGACACCTGGGTGCGGACGGCTTGAAGTTTTGTTTTGCTCACTTTGAAACCCGCATCATGAAGAAGAAGAAGAATGTCATGGGTGGCTTTGAGACAGTCTTCAGATGATTCTGATGCTATCAATAAATCATCCACATATTGAAGCAATGTGGTGCCCTCAGGAAGAGGATGTTGAACCAACAGGTTTTTTAGTACCTGATTGAATATTCCAGGGGACAATGCAAGTCCCTGAGGGAGACGCGTGTATCGGTACTGTTGGCCATTAAAAGTGAAAGAGAAAATGTCTCGTACATCATTTGACAAAGGGAGACAAAAGAAGGCGTTGGCTAAGTCAATGCAAGTGAACCATTTTTGTTTTGGATTCAAGTTTGTTAACGCCACGTATGGATTTGGAACAGGGCAGGTTGGAGTCTTAAGGATTGCATTAATTGACCTAAGGTCATGCACCATTCTGTACTTTCCTGTACCTGCTTTCTCGACTGGCAAAATGGGAGTATTCCACTGTGAATTAGACGGTTCTAATACTCCTGCATTTAGCAACCCCCAAACCGTATTGCTCAGCCCCTCTGCGGCTTCTGGCTTATGTGAGTATTGATGCAGCCATATTGGCTCAGTGGAGAAAAGTTCAACAGTGATGGGATCACAGTTTACTAATCCCACATCCTCTGGCCCTTGGGACCAAAGGGATTGTGGGAGCGTATCCAGCATGGCAGGGACCTCGGCGTGATCAGTCTTTTCCCTGCCATGTTCTCTTGAAATAAGTTCATGATCTAATTTACCCAAATCCTGAGCTGAAACATCAATAATATAGCAATCTGTTGATGGTGAAAAAGCAACTGATGGAAGCTGTGTGGGACACCAATCAAGTGCGTCCATGACTGTTTTTACCATGGGTCCTAAATCCTTAGCCTGGTGTGAAGGCGAAAGAGCAAGTGAAACATGTGGTGCTGCTTCAGATGACATCCTATACCATTCAAGTTGAGATGGTGATAGGGTGACATGTGAGGCCACCCCCTGAGGACCTACAATGATCTTATCTGAGGTCAAAAGCCACTCAGTATCTTGCAAAGTAGAGGCAAAATGCTCTCTAAAACAATCATCAGAGTCACGGTCATACAAGAGTGTCAGATGTAAAGGATCTGGAGTGGGAACATAGGGTCGCAGAGCATCAAGCCACGGCTTCCAAGACAAGTACGCAGAGTAGATGCCCAGTTGCTGTGTTGTTTCAGGGCGTAGCAAAGCCCAGTAGATGTCAGCGACCTCCTCCTGCGTTGGTTTAAGCAGACATTGTGAGGCTGGAGAGGAAGATGATTGTGAACAAGTCCAACAAGTCCCATTGGGCAGAGTGACCTTCAGCCCAGTTGGTCCACACAAAATGGTCGCTCCCATCTTTTTCAACAAGTCTCTACCCAGTAGGTTTACTGGTACATCCTTAGACAGAACAAAAGGATGAGTCAAAGTCTGTGGTCCTGCTGTAATCAGGAGAGGTTCTGTTAAAGGCAGTTTTTGTTGCACCCCAGAGAAGCCCACCACTGACACAGTGTCAGATGTGGCGTGTTCAGAAAAGTCCAGGTCATTCAACGTGGAGTACGTGGCACCTGTGTCCACTAAGAAGGACAAGTCTTTGTTCATGACCTTCATCCGTATCATAGGGTCTGCACCTCCCCCTATGGACTGGTTTCTCTGTGGGGTGTGTCATTGCTGGTATGAAGAGTTGGACCCTGAGTCTTGGGCCCACTCTCTTTGTAGAGCTGGGTGCTGGCCAGCTGGAGCCATCTGTGAGTTGGGAGCTGAGTGAAGGCGTCCTTCCCTCTGTGACTGTGCTTGTTTGTGAAAACAGTCGCGGGCCCAATGTCCTGGCTTTAGACAAAAATGGCAGACGTCTTGCGCTCTGTTTCCCTGCAGGCTACCTCGGCTATAGCCCCTGCCCCGCGCTCTTCCTCCTGTCCTCCACTGCCCCCTGACCGGACCCTGAGATGAGTTATTATAATATGGCTGGGGTGCCGTGTGCTGCTGTGGGGTGGTAAACACACCTCCCTCCCCAGTAACCATCTGTTTGGCCTCTTTCTTTGATTGCACCACATCTCTAGCTTGCTTTAGTTGTAATTTCAGCAGCTGAGTTTGCATGTCTTTTAAATCAGCTGAACTTTTTACCTCCTCATCTGCTACTTCCTGCAGATGATGAATTAAGTGACGTTCCCATTTCTCTGCATCAGCAGTGGGAAGGTCAGGGTTTGCTTTTATTGCTTTACTGACAGCTGCTGGAACACCATCAAGGATAGCTTGTCTAAAGAAATATCTCTGTCCCGCACCTTGCCCGTGGCAGTGTGTTCTATCATGCCACTCTTGTTTACACTGATCTAGATAAACTGTTGGGTTCTGTCCAGGTTTCCAATGAAACTTAGGCACCCCTGAACCCTCTGGGAGCGGGTAAGCCTCCCTAAGGGCTCCTGCGAACCTATTTAAGTGATTTGTCATGGGTTCTGAGTCGAGAACTGTGCGATTCCAACCTGCTGCCCGTTCCAATTCATCCATCCTAGTGGATGTTACACATCTACCCAACAAGGCTCTCACATCCCCTACTGCCAATGTGATACCTTTAGTGAGGCTGTCTACTGCGTTCAACCATTTGCTGCCCCCTTCTGTTAGGGGGGGCAATCTCTCCACCAAGGCCTGAATGTCTCCCAAAGCAAAAGGTTTGTACCTGACTTGTGTACCTGCTTGGAACAAGGGATAGCTGCTGCTGGAAAGAGGACAATTTTCAAACCCTTGCGTCTCCTCGTGCTCCATAAGACTGGATGTACTGGGGTGTGATGTCACAGGAAGTGGTGTACTGGGTGTGTCGGTGTAGAGGGGAAGTGGTGTACTGGTGGTTCCCATCCGATTGGATGGGAGAGGAAGAGATGTTATAACATCTGAAGTGATCCGAAGAGGGCCTTCGGCCAAGAAGGGATTTCTAGGCCTAAAAGAATTCTGGGGTGTCAGACTCTGCATTTTGTCAGACAATACAGGCCTGTTTCCCCATCCGGGGGCATCAGGTGGAGCATTTCCTGGCTCTGATCTTTCACTGAAAGTGAGTGAGAGGGGTCCTTGTGCCACCAAATGGTGAGACGATGCCTGAGACATTGGGGGTGTGTCTGCTGGTCTTTGAGGCCTATGTGTATTAATAAAGTCCCTGAACTCTGATGAGCTTATTGATCCCACCTCATCTTTAGTGACCGGGTTATCTGGTTTCAACAAACTTCCTCGCTCCACTAAGGGAGGGGCTTCTTCTATTTTTATTTTACCTCCTTCTATCTGATATACCGGGTACATGCTCTCTACCGGTGGGGCTGACGAGATGCTGCGGTTAGGATAGGGTGGAGGCTCAAGACTTCCTGTTTTCTCACTCTTATCCACAGTCAGTAAATGAAACACCCCCTGTGCTATCAGAACTAGTTTAAACCACTCTTTACAATTGTTTTCTGATACAGTTGACATTTTCCTATATTTTCCCTTTTTTAGGGCGTTGGCTTCCTTTTGTTGTTTCTGAAATTCTTCTACCTCCTCCTTACACTTCCTTATTTTTTCCCAAATTAAACTCACCACGTTACTTTTGCCCGTTTTGTCATTTATTTCTTCTATTTTCTTTAAAAGCTGTTTTTCCTGTTTTTTATCCTGCATTGACATGGTTATTGCTTGTATTATAATCCTTATTTGTTCATTTATGGGTTTAAAGGATACACTCTCACACTTCTGGTTAAAGCTCCCTTCCATCTCAGTTTTTATGTCTTTGCTCATTCTCACAGTAAAACACGCACACTCCACACAGCTATTAATCTTTATTGTTCAGGAACCAGGAATCTCCGGAACTCTTTTTTCTTCTTTGGCTCACACACACACGCTGGCCTAATATTTCAACAAGACAGACAACATACAAGACTGACCAGCTCAACAAGCACGCGAGACTCTGACACCAGAAAAACTTCAGCAATGAAAAAAAATTTTTTTTTTTTTTTTTTTTAGAACCTTTTGAGTGTGAGATAAGATTGGTATGTGTGTTGACTCCTCACGCAAGAAACCTCATTAATTTAGAACATGAAAAAGATTTAGTATTCTGTGACTACTTTTTTATTTTTATTTTATTTAACTAGTTGGTTTGGAACTCTATCGAATTATCATTATTATTATTATTTTTATTTATTTATTTATTTATTTATTTATTTTTTCAGCAAAAGTCAGCGCGTTCATTTAAAAAACTCTCACCCAGCCCCGCCCTTACTTATTTAATCTCGAATTATAAGTAAGTCTAAATTGTCACTGTTTTTTTAAGCTAGTCACCACTTTAGCAAGTTTACAGTTAACTTGGTCTCAGAGTTACAGGGTCAGCGGCGAATAAATTATTTATTTATCCTAGAACCCCGACCCCTCTGTTCCAGAAGCCCGTCGGCTCTCTGGGAGGCTCGACCACTGCGTGTTTTACCTGGGACTTGGGTATTATTATTTTACTTTTGCGTGTATAAATACCTACTCGTTTTATTTCCTTATCTTTACTGACTGGAGTCCAACACACTGAATAAATTTGCCTATAAAATTCCCAATCACAGATTTTGTTTAAACAGGAATCTGCCTACCTTTTTCGTTGAGATGACCGGTCACTGATCAGTATTCTGGACTCCCCCTTCCTGTCCGCGTGCAACCAATCTCGGTCGGGACCTCCAAATTGTTGGCGTTTCACCCCAAGTTCGTTGTTTTGGCTTCACTTTGGATAAAAGAAGGAGATACGCTGAAAACACGACAGACTCGCACTTTAAAGTTCCAAACCAGTTTTAATAATCATAAGTTTTAAAAGTCACAGAATTCTTTTGTTATATTTTATAAGTCATATATATGATCCAAATAAGAGGACAGAGAGAGAGAGAGAGAGGGAGAGAAATATAGATAGAAGGACAAAGAACATGAATGCGCATTCAATGGAGACAGCATACAACCTGATGGGTTAGTCCCTCGTGGCTGGTCCTGCGTTGTCTGTCTGGAGGAGGAAGTCTGCTCCTTATATTCTCCTCTGTTGCCTATAAGCTCATGCTACAAGAATGTTTTTCTATTCTCAACTGATACCTAAACTCATGCTACAAGAATGTTTTTCTTGCCCCTCAAAGTAAAAAGTCCCAGCTATACAAACACTGGCCAGACCGGAAACACAAGAATGTTCTTCTTACCCCTCCAGGTTAAGTGGAAAGTCCCTGTAATGTTTGCACAAACATTTTCTAAACAAGATACGCTTCTGCTTGCATCAGCTTGCAGCAAATTAGGAGCAAATGAAACATGAAGACAAAAATATATTATTTTATTTCACAACACTAGACAGTATTTTAACTAGAGTTGATGGCTAACTGGAGTTGAAATGATCAGATGTTCCTTTGTTAGATTTGTCTAATGCTCCTTTTTTCAGGCAGACAACTTTTACTTTAATATGTTTACCTGTACTGCAAATGACACATTGGTTTTACTTTGTGTTAAGTAAAAACTTTCAAAAGTATAATCATTCCTCTTTCTTATTTTGCTTAATGACATTTAAGTCTGCATGTCATCCCTGAAATTCTGACGCACAGAATCACAAGTCCAAGTGTGAACTGTGTCACAATAAAAACATATGTTATCTGCAACATTGTTCATTAAAATTGTACAATAATGTATTACAGAAAATATACATATAGTATGCACACTTAATGATATTGTAGACCACTGCATTAATACATTCAGCAAGTACTTTTACTTTAAGTATTTTTAAAAGCAAGTACTTAATTACTTTTACTTAAGTAAAAACATTAATAGGGTACTTTGACTTTTACTAGAGTACATTTTTGTCTGTTTATTTGCACTTTTACTTAAAGTACTTTCTCCACCACTGGATGTGAGTCATGTGGACTCCAGAGAGCCGTCATCGATCCAGAACTTCATCCAGACTCCATTAACTTGTTTTTCTTTCTCAAACTCTGGATCACTTCACCCACCCCTCGCTCCCAGGGAGGCCTCCCGTCTCCCCCGTCTCCCCCCTGCTCCCAGGCTGACTCCAGTCGCTCCCATTGGGCTGCATTAGCATACAGATGTTAGCCTGAAAAGGGAAGGGGGTGCACAATAGGGGTGTGCATGACCAGGAGGGGAAAGGGAGGGGAGGGAGGCGTTGAAGGGGCCACGGAGATGGCCCTTGGCCTTTTAGGGTTTCCTAAAAGCACGACACACACACACACACACACACACACACACACACACACACACAAAACCCCTGGGGCTGAATGGTAAGTGTGGGGGGAGGGGGGCCTGCTGCTTCTGGCCTTCATTCATGTGAAATCCTTGGCCTGACCGCAGCCGAATGCCACCACACTCAAAACAGGATCCCAACTGCCTGTTTTTCTTTTTTCCCTCTCATTTCAATCCATTCAGGATATCTTCATTTATGACTTTATTTGTTTTTAATCTAATTTCATCATGGAGACGCATACACAACTTTGTTTCAGTGAACAAAAACAGTTTAAGAAGCAGGAAGTTTGTTTCAAACTCCTGTTTTCAGCCACAAACGCCACACAGGGGAGGAGGACCTCGACTTCTGCTCCACTTTGTGTGAATAGATGGAAATCAGTGACGAGTATCTCAGAGGCCCATTGTGTGCCGGGAAGTCTTTGTTCGAGCATCTGTTGCCCAAACATTCTCCTCAGTGTCACTCACCCTAAATTGGTCTGTTCGGACAAGCTGCGACAAAACTCACTCCTCTTCCCACACACCCCACAGGCCAGGGGGGACAGTTGTGAATTGTGTGTCACAGACGACCGTAAAGAGACGGCTGTTTTTAAAGAGGCGCTCGTGGGAACATGCCGACAAACCAGAGACACTTTTACTGCTCAGCGTTTACCCAACGGTTCAGGAGTTGTTGGATAATGGCACCGAAAATCAGGATTTTACACACAAGACAGAAAAACATCCACGTTTCCTTTTCCACCATTTCAAATGTATTTCATGTTATTTATGAGAAAGTAGAGGTTGCTGAAAGTTCATGTGAGGATACTAATCTTTAATTAGTTGTACATTTTAAAGAAAAATACAGGTAGTCCTCGACTTACGAACGACTTCCGTTCTTACGGCCGTTCGCATGTCAAAAATTGCCGTAAGTCGGAAAACACACTAGCTGCCATTTATACACGTACATGTACGGTACTGTACAGTTACCAAGCACTTCGCCTATCCTAACACAGTTTTATTTATTTTATTTTTTTATTTTTTTATTTTTTTTCTTCTTTCGGCTTTTTCCCTGCGTTAGGGGTCACCACAGCGATCTAGTCGCACGAAGATTTGGCAGTTGTTGGTTTTTTTTTACGCCGGATGCCCTTCCTGACACAACCACAGACCACCGATCAACCACAGCCCTCTGTGTGGAGTAGAGAGCTGATATCTAGGGTATCTAGTAAATTTCTTACTGTGAGCTGGTCAAGCCCGTCTCCGTCTTTTAGCATGTTAGCTCATTGCACGACCAAGTTCTGCAGCTTCGTGCTGCTTCACGCGGTCCAAACTGTTTACAGGAAGGCCTGTTAGCATGTTAACTCTGTCACAAACTCCATACATTTGGAGCCATCATGAAGGGAAAAAGAGTTAATAACTTACTGGGAGTCGTTTCTCCGCGGTGTCCCTCCAACAGGCTGCGCCGCGTTAGCATGTTAGCCCTCCAAACAGCTGTGCCGCGTTAGCATGTTAGCCCTCCAAACGGCTGCGCCGCGTTAGCATGTTAGCCCCTCCAAACGGCTGTGCTGCGTTAGCATGTTAGCCCCTCCAAACGGCTGTGCCGCGTTAGCATGTTAGCCCCTCCAAACAGCTGCGCCGCGTCGGCATGTTAGCCCCTCCAAAAGGTTGCGCAGCTGTTTCTTCGCGTTTTAGCATGTTAGCTATCCAACATCTGAGGCTGCCAGGCGGACATCGAGACGAGCTCCCGGCCGCAGCAGGCCTCTCCGCCGCCCGCACAGAACACCAGCTGATGTCAGGGAAAATAGCGGCGGGATATGGTCACCGGATCCCGCGGTGAGCTGGTGGTGTCGGACGGCGTGGTGGGATGCGGCGCGGCGGAGCGATCAGCGGCTGCTGCTCCGGGCCTGAGACGTCCACATAGCGTTTCCAACTCATTTATCCGTATGAGTCAACCTCTCATCGTCGGACACACGGTCCTCCAAAGCCAGCTAACCGAAGCTAACCGAAAGCTGGCGGCTACACTGCCGAAAACTAGCGGAAACTGTGTAAATCGGCTTCTAAATAATAATAATAATAATACATGGACTTTATTTATAAAGCCATTTAAAACAACCACAGCTGCAACAAAAAACTGTACACATGAAATAAACACATAAAATAAAATTTTCAAAATATTATTATTTTTTTATTAATAAGATGCTTTCGTAACACCAAATTGCCGTAAGTCGAGACCGCCGTAACTCGAGGACTACCTGTATCTGAAACCTCTTTACTGTATTTTTCGCCCTATAAGTCACGTTTTTTTCAATAATTTACATACCATAAATACGTCGAAGTGACATTTTTATGGATTTTTTTCCCCATATTTATAAACCAATTTTTGGTTGAGAGATTACCATTTTAATTCATTCTGATTGAAAATATTAAACACTACCATTTTCATTTTTTCTTAGTTCATATCGTAGATCTTATTACTGTTTTTCTTTTACATTTTAATACTTTGTTGGATGTACAGTATTTTCTGGTGTATAGGTCGCACCTGTGTATAGGTCGCATTGTCCAATTATAACCAATAGATTGGAAAAATCCCTAGATAGGTCGCACTGGTGTATAGGTCGCACCTACGTTTAGCTCTGCTGCAAATGTCTGCCACAGGAGCGCACAGCAAGGCTTTTAAGAAGATTAACACTTAAAAACAATTATTTGTTTGATAAAAATTATAGCAAATATATGTCTGAGCTGAACTTTTCCTTAATAAATGAACGTAATTGTGAAATGAGCTGGATTTAAAAATTTGTTTCACCGAAAGTGATAACAAGCCATATATAGGTCGCACCTGAGTATAGGTCGCAGGCCTTGAAAAAACATAAAAAGGTGCAACCTATACACCGGAAAATACAGTAACTGGGATCCTGTGTACACAATTTCATTCCACCACATGTGCCGCATGTTTTGGAATGACAAATAATCTTGAATCTTCAGCTGCTAGATGGCACTTGTGCGGTATGGCATGCCGTTGTATCATGTAATAGATAAAAGTGGCTATTCACGACCAGAGGTGTCAAGTAACGAAGTATAAATACTTCGTTACTTTACTTAAGTACAAATTTTAGTTATCTATACTTTAGTAAAGTAATTATTTTTCAGCCTACTTTATACTTCTACTTCTTACATTTTCACGCAATTACTGGTACTTTCTACTCCTTACTTTTTAAAAATAGCCTCGTTACTTTTCTTTCATTTTGCCGTTTTTTTTTTGTAGAATATAGATATTCACGCAGGACTTTCCAAAAATTGAACATAAATATCCGCATCAGCAGCCGTCGTCACTCACCAGTGTTGCCAGATTGGGCGGTTCACCGCGATTTTCCTTCTGACTTTTGCGGGTAAAGAGTGCTTTGGGTGGGTGGGACTCTATCTGGCAACACCGGTCACACGCGTGTGTCTTTACATCCGGGGCAGCGTCGGCAGCTCCGGGACCCTCCATCAATGTAGAAGCGTATGCGGGACCGGGACCCTCCATCAATGTAGAAGCGTATGCGGGACCGGGACCCTCCATCAGTAATTGGGGCGTCTTCTATAGCAACTTCATCCGGCGAAGCCATGCTGTCTGTGACGCTGACTTGTTAGGGGCTCTGCTAGCGCTAGCATTAGCGTCTCGCGAGACAACGTTACCTCTCAACGAGAGATATCGCGGGAGTTTAATATCGCGAGATCTCGTACAACGAGATCTCGTTACTACTGACTTCTAGTGACCTAGTAACATACTAATGTTGTATAATAAATATAAACGTGAAAGACAACAAAACCAGGAGAACCCTTGACCAATTTGTTCTGCACCGGGCAACACCAGAGGCAGATATGGTATGTAAAAAAAAAAAAACTGCCATCTGGAAAAATATCCTTTGAGGAAGTGGAGAAGATCACTGAAAGTCTTCACCTGGTTGGCAGGTAAAAATTCAATAATTTCCAGTGTAGTGGTGAACCATGTTTAATTATTGATAGTTATAAACAAAAGTGTACAATTGACACGTACAAATAAATACATAATTGTGAATTTACTTTACACTATGCAAACATACAACCTTGTCCATCTTTAAAAAAACACAGTTCATATAGGTAAATTAATAAATACATTTCAAAATGTAGTTTAAATACAATGCTAAATTATAAATATAAACAATACACGTTTTTCCATTTATTTATCACTACATAACCTAGGCTATGTGTCACTAATGAACTTTAACACCTTTTGGCAGGCTGAACATGTCTATGGATGAGCTGTATGAGGAATGTGTGACTGCAAACAGCCTGATAGACCACCTCACCACCTCACCTCAGGAGAAAGAAAGGTGGCAGTCCCAGGGAACAGCAGAGAAGTGGATGCAAGTTCTTCAGGCAGCTGACCTCTCCAACATCCAGCTGTTGTATCCTTTGTCCTCAGCATCCCATCTTCCACTGGGTTTGTGGAAAGGATTTTCTCTTTCATGAAAAGTAAGTGGACTGATGTGCGAAACAAATGTTCTACTGAACTAATTAGAAGTGAGCTCATTGTCAGTCTAAATTATGAAATGTCTTGCTCAGAGTTTTACTCTTTGGCACTGAAAAACAGAGCACTCCTTGCTGCAGCTCGATCTCAGCAGAAAAACAAATGGAAAAAATAGGTTGACTCCATAATGTAACGTTCCACTGTTTAGTTTACAAGTTTTTTATTTTTACTACAAGTGGAAAGCCATGGCCTTTGAGGCACAATGTGTTTATGTTTACAGATTTACTACAAACTTTATTTGCACGTTGCACTAAATGCACTATTACAGAATGTTCGTATTGATTTTTTGTTATTTAATACTGTTTTAAGTTATTAAGCAGGACAGAGGTCTGTTTAAGAAAGATACATAATTCTGTTTTAAGTTATTAAGCAGGACAGAGGTCTGTTTAAGAAAGATACATAATTCTGTTTTAAGTTATTAAGCAGGACAGAGGTCTGTTTAAGAAAGATACATAATTTTCAAAAGATATGTTTGTTTCTGGCAATTCTATTTGCACTAAAAATAAATGGTTAAATTCCATCCATCCATCCATCCATCCATCTTCTTCCGCTTATCCGGGGTCGGGTCGCGGGGGTAGCAGCCTAAGTAGGGAGGCCCAGACTTCCCTCTCCCCAGCCACTTGGAGCAGCTCCTCCGGGGGAATCCCAAGGCGTTCCCAGGCCAGCCGAGAAACATAGTCCCTCCAGCGCGTCCTGGGTCTTCCTCTGGGTCTCCTCCCGGTGGGACATGCCCGGAACACCTCACCAGGGAGGCGTCCAGGAGGCATCCTAACCAGATGCCCGAGCCACCTCAACTGGCTCCTCTCGATGTGGAGAAGCAGCGGCTCTACTCCGAGTCCCTCCCAGATGACTGAGCTTCTCACCCTATCTCTAAGGGAGAGTCCAGCCACCCTGCGGAGAAAACTCATTTCAGCCGCTTGTATCCGAGATCTTGTTCTTTCGGTCATAACCCAAAGCTCATGACCATAGATGAGGGTGGGAACGTAGATCGATCGGTAAATTGAGAGCTTTGCCTTTTGACTCAGCTCTCTNTTGACAATGACACACAATACTCACTGCAAAAAGCCTGAAGGATTCCCCCATTTTCCATCAGCGCACACAATCACCTCCTCTCGTATCCGCGGCACAATGTTCAGGCATTTTGACCAGTGGTTGTTCACTATTTTAAGAAACCAAGCTTCTAAATTACAACTCGCTATCATTACGAAGCTCCTCGGCTCCTTCCTGCTAGCCCCAACATCCGGTTTCGATTCGAGGAGGCATTTTGCCGTCCAATCAGAACGCTCGTTTCAGGTGTGTTTTGCGTGATGACGTCAACTGGTAAAAGGTCTATTACGTTCATTTATTAAGGAAAAGTTCAGCTCAGACATATATTTGCTATAATTTTTATCAAACAAATAATTGTTTTTAAGTGTTAATCTTCTTAAAAGCCTTGCTGTGCGCTCCTGTGGCAGACATTTGCAGCAGAGCTAAACGTAGGTGCGACCTATACACCAGTGCGACCTATCTAGGGATTTTTCCAATCTATTGGTGATAATTGGACAATGCGACCTATACACAGGTGCGACCTATACACCAGAAAATACTGTAATGTTTTTAAAATGCAGCCAGCAGGTGAAGGCGGGCGATCATGTTTTTTTTGTTTTCTGTGTTTATCTGATTGTTAGCTAAATATTTGATGAACCACCATGAATTTGAATTAAAACAGAAGAAAATAACTGGAATTTTGTCTACAGCTGATACCTTTTTTGGAGTCAACCTATCAAGATGGCCACTACAGCTGATTCGCCTTAGCCGACACATGAATGGCTAAATTCCAGTTGCTTTTAGAGATGTTGAGCTACAACTGTGTGTGGTGGTAGCTGAGAGTCATCCTCCACACAAAAACTGAAACCATCCAACTGTCACAATCCAAAAATTAGTTCTACAATTTCTAAAGCACTTATTAAGTTATTTAGGTCCGCAATTTTAAAAGCGCTTATGTCTTAGGAAAACTAGCAGAAGCTAATTTTAAAGCGCAAGTTCAATTCAATACTTGGTAGCCAACAATAAGTTGTGCAATATTTGCACTACACTACCAACTAGCAGTGCATGAACTGTTATACACTTTCATCCTACCTAAAACTGCGAATCGCTGGGGATCTCATTTCCTAAAATAAACCTTTTGCTCATGGTCTAAAAATTAAAAAGTTGTTGAATGTGTTGAGGATTGCTATTTCGGCTGCTTCTTTGTCTTGTTCTTTTGTTTATTGTAGATTTTTCATTAAAAATGTATTGATAAAGTAATTTTAAATCTGTTTACTGGAAAACTGAAGCGCTGCAATGCATTGTGGGCACATGACGAAAGCAAAGCATGGAGTGCAGGAAACATTAACCATTACTGCCTGAATGTACACGGACCCTTCTTGCTACGTAAGCAGACACAGCAGCATTGTGGGAAATGTCTGTAATATCAGAACCATGACTGAAAGCAACAGGAAGAATGGACATATACCTTCTCTCAATGATTGCTGTTAGTTGGGAGGGGAGCTATAGAATGGATTTCGTGCATTGTGATTCATAACAGTTAAACTTTCCGCTGTTCAAGACAATGAATACTGATTGATAATTAGTTATTAGCGGTACTACATTTTAAATAGGAAAAGCGCAAACCCGCTTATGAATTATAGAAATTAGCAGTGGTGGGCAACGCTAATCAAAAAATTAGTTCCACAATTTCTAAAACGCTTATTAATTTCTTTAGGTCCACAATTTCAAAAGCTCAAATGTCTTATGAAAATTAGGGGAAGCTAATCTAATCCGCTATTTATATTCGACAATTGGTAGCCGGCAGCGTTATGCAATATTTGCACTACACTGCCAACTGAAAAGTAACTAAAATGA
This sequence comes from Garcialebias charrua, assembly GCA_038048925.1. Lineage (NCBI taxonomy): Eukaryota > Metazoa > Chordata > Actinopteri > Cyprinodontiformes > Rivulidae > Garcialebias > Garcialebias charrua. The sequence continues at coordinate 13,709 of JBBPBX010022621.1, forward strand.
TCCTAAAAGGATGAAATTACAAAAATCAAAGGATTTATTTAATACTTTACGTACATATATTCTATTCGGACACGAAATTAACAAAAAAGAGAATGATCTTTTAATCCCTAAGACCACTTTTAAATCTCAAATACACGATCTCAAATACACGGAATTTTCGCCACCGCATTTATACATAAAAGTAACCAAAATACATAAAACTAACGACTCACCGTCGAGTGGTCGACACAAAACACATGTAGTGGGCATGACCGTGTCTACTTTGATACACATGTGTATTTTTGAACTGTTCCAGAAATGACCTTTACTGACCTCTCAGTAAAACAAGACATTTACTACAAATTATTCCATTAGTTGTAATCTGAGAATATAGTCACCAAAAGAGACTATTTCTATCTTTGATTTTATTCTAATGTAATCAAAAGAATAACTTTTGTCATTTTCATGATATATGTTATATGCTGTTATTCTTTAAATGTGAAACATCAATGTGTCATTTCTGCAAATGAAAAGGTGTCAAAGTTCAGCTAAAATGTCAAACTGACTCATACAGAAATTGTTTTTGTCGAGTTTCAGCTAAAACTCTCATCTAGCGTCTGAAAGTCTCTCACTCAGATACTTTTCCTAAACAATTTCCTTCTCTGCGCTGAATTTCACCTTGAATAGTGATAACAAGTGGACCAATGAAAAAGAGACAAGTTTAACTCCTCTCTGATTCCTTTTTAAGTTCTAAGCTGTTGCTGGAACTGTTGAGTCTGCTGGGAACCTCAAAAGAGATGTGAACTTTCCCAAAGAGCTGGGGTACGTTTGGTCAAGAGCTAACGACCTTCGTCTTCAGCTAAGGACTGATAACCTGCTGTTATGAGTCCACTCCGAACGAGCGTAAGCTCAAAACTTTGTTATTCCTTCCTGGATTAAGTTTATCTTGAGCCAAAGAACCACGACTGCCACGGCTTCTGCCGACGAAAGCAAGTATCACCGACACCGACAAGGTAAACACGTGTGGAGTCCAGCTTGGACTTGCGGGACCGACGACTCGTCAGTCCAAGGCTGATCACAGCTCTTTACCAGAACCAAGGCGGACGTCTTAAGGTAAAGGAGCAGCTGTTTGCTTACTGGAGGTGTGATGATATCTTAGCTGGACGCGTATGGAAGAGTGTCATCTGGTTTCATAAATGCAAGATAAACTTCCTCTCTTAACCTCCCAATTCTTCTTAAATCTTTCCTCCTATCCTTTTCCCTCAATTCTAAGCTGGAAACTATTTAAGTTAAAGAGCCCTCAGACTAAATATGTTTAACACCCTGTATTTAGGTCTGTTGTGTTGTAATTCAAGTGTGCTGACGTGTTAAATTGAAAGAAAGTGAAATCATGTCAATCAAGTGTAATGGTGTTAATTTAGTTGATTTATTTTAAATAAATGATAGTGTCTTTGACATATCAAGCTAAGTTAACGTCTCTGTCACTTAATGGCTTTATTTATTTATCCATCATAAAGATCACAGAAATATTGGGTAAACTGAAAAAGAAAAGAATCCGTGAAATTACTATTCAATCTGAATAAGTAAATTAATTAAGGATAAAGAGGTCAGCTTAATACTGACCCCTGTTAAAATCCTTTACATCTGGGTAGCACTATATGTGTTTAAAGACACAATACAGTATAGGGTCTCCCTCATGTTCCCTTCACACACAATAAAATCCTCCGGCCGCGTTAATTTGGCTTGAAACAGCTGGGTTCTCTGCAGATTTATCCAAGAAACCCAGCACAACCAGCTAGCCACAGAATTAGCCTCCGAGTTCACCTCTGACCCGGAAGATGTCAAGATGGAATAGTCCATTTTTAGTAGGGGGATACAGAAATTGACCGGTTTTTGTATTGCGTTTTTAATTATCGTTTTCATCGTAACTATAATTATTTTTATGTTAAATGTACATTAACAAGCATGAGCAATGTTAGTGATGTAGGTGACTGGCCGGGACGGGGCGGGGCCCCTGCTGAAATGGGGCCCCAAGCAACGGCATAATTTGCCTACATGGTAGATCCGTGTCTGTTCTCCCCTCTGCTCCCCCTCCAACCCTCCCTCCTCTGCTCTTTACGGTGAGGGAGGGGAAAAAGGCAAAACAAGCAGCTATACGGAGCCAGCATAAGAGCCTCTAAATAAGTTTATTTGTTTTTACTGATAGATAATTAGTTATTAGCGGTACTGCATTTTAAATAAAAATAGCACAAATCCGCTTATGAATTATAAAAGTTAGTCACTCCGCTGTTACGCTGACAAAAACGTTAGGTCCACTGTAAGCGGATTAGCGCATTAGCGGTCCCTAGCGTTCATTCAAGATTCAAGATTCAAGATTCAAGAGCTTTTATTAACATTGCACCAGTTTTCACCAATACAGCGTGATTATGTATGCACAGTCATCCTGAAGATGGAGTGAGTGAGACAAGAGAGCAGCTGTTTTGTCCAGAGTAAAGCACATCTCAGGAGAAATTAGATATCCAGCCTTTTTCAAGGCTGTTTCCAAGGGAGTCAGATAAGAATTGACAAATATTTTCACTTCAGGCTCACATTGTAATTTCTGTAGCCTTCAGTCTGTAAGGGCGACTCTGTTCCAAGTGATCCAATTCGGGACTTTTTCCACTGATCCAAGCTCTGACCTCAGATGTTGACCACAGCGTCCAGAGTCCCAATCCGAGGGTGATCTGTTCACCCTCTGGATAAGCTCGCAAACAGCTGATTTCTCGAGGTCACCGCGCAGACCAGACGTCGGGTGCTCCAGGCATTAAGTCCTGCTGAAGTCTCCCCCTTTTGCGATAGGCCAGTGCTCCACAAACGCCAAAAAGGAAAGCGCTGCCATCATAATCCAATATAATCCAGATTCTTCACCTCCACAGAGCACAGCACAGAGAGCGAGACGCACACCATCCACACCCAAAGGAATCCATGACGTATCCTCACTGATGTCTGTGAGGGTGGAAAGGCTCCCCTTGTGCCGTTTCTTCTGTAGAAATCTTGTTCGTAGAATCGAATGCCCAAACCTCCAATCCATCTTAATTTGCGTTCGAGGTGCTTTGCTGAGGAGCTGCAGGCAGCAGCAGAGGGGGAAGGATGGGAGAGGAAAGGACTAGCGACTGCCTCCGTCGAGAGCCAAGGTTTCTTTTGTGCCCACCTGTGGAAATTAGTAAATCTGCTAAAGGGCAAACACATTGTTTAGGTCCGCAATTAGCGGATTTGCGCTTTAGCGTGCTGGTGCCCACCACTGCAAACAGAATGATTGGGGGATCACAATACAGACAGGTCAGTGACCATTGAACAGAAGACAATGCCAGGACAAGGACAAACACAGTGACACAGACTTGTATACTGTACAGGAAATACCAATTAGACCAAGTGAAGGCACATGGAAGTAATCACAGATGCCAGAGAAAGAGACATAGGATGCAAAACATGAACACGACACAAGATGGCGCTGGATGCTAAAGAAACACAAATTCACTTGCCCTTCTCAAGGGAGGATGTCTCCTCTCTGTCTCCACTTTGCTTTTGCTTTGTCTTGTCTGTGAAACTGTCTGAGAGCCTCTCTTCTTCAAAATCTTCCAAATCATAACTATGCACTTCAATTTGGTCAGTTGGTCCCTCAACACAACTGATAACATTTCTTTAAAAAGAAGACAGGCTGTAGGCGAGCCGATTTGCCCCTTTAGCATGCACACAGCTGGATATCTCATCGACTTGGAAGACTTGATGACGTGTCTATCTCTGCTGTCATCTGTGGATCTTAAGGACGCATATTTAATTGGATTTATGATAACTGGTTCCTGCTTTTTGGATTCGGCTGGTTCCTGGTCTATCAACACACAAGGAAGACGTCGGCAGCTAATCTGGACCTGGTCAGGCTGCCTGCCTTACATGATGGCTTGGTTCATGTCTCGAGAACCCAGACTTGTGGCTGAATGGATTAGATCTCAGGGATTTTCTCAGGCACGTTCCATTGGTATGGTCATTTTAATTTGGACATTTCGAAAGCGAGGGGACTGACACAGACTAAAGGTGCCATTAAAGTTCTGCCTATTCCCAAAACAATCGTGTTTATCTGACATTCGGCTCACTGACTGGCCTTGATAGGCCGTCTTTTCTCAACACGCCTGTAAAAGTTTTGTAAACCTGACGCTCTCACCCTCCCAAACCTTCTACTGAGGAATTCCACTGACTTTTCGGAGGAGCCCAGCTGAATAAACATTCTGTCATCATTTCAGGACTCTGGATTTGCCTCTGGCCGTCCTCGGCAGCACCCCACCCCACCCCTCGAGTGTGCACTGATCTTTCCAGAGGGAACTACTGTATATGAACTGAGTGTTTTTATCTGAACTCTGCAGTGCCTCTGCGGGCTGGCTGCTCACCGCCTATGAGTCCCCACCGCACCCTCTCTGCGTAATGTCGGCGTCATTATGTGCTTGTGTGCAAGATTTTTTTTCATTACCACATTTTTTACCTTCAAACAGAGGTCAAAAATGTGTTAGGACTTTTTTTTGTCTCCAAACCCTATGTGTCATTTTTCACCACTTTTATTGTCTGTCCAGCAGATCTCACTTGTAAATGAGTCTTCGAGGCTCAATGTGATTTATCTGTTTAAATAAAGGTTGAATGAATGAATGAAAAAATGCTATAAAGAGAAGCAGAGGATGGGAAAGACATAAACACAACACCAGGGACAAAACCACAACTCCTAAATCGGGTGTGACATTGTTTAAAAGATTCGAGCATGTCGACTAAAACTTGATGGTTTCTCAACATGAGAGGATCTTAGTGAAACGAGGCATGAAGGCAGCGGCGAAATGCATTCCTTTCATTTGGTCCAGCATTTAAAACTCTGCTGCACCAGGAAATATTACAATAAAGCTCTTTCAAGAAGAGTTTTTCCTGAAAGAACGGAGTCCTAATTTCAACAGATTCAGCCATTTATTAAACTAGTCTGGGTTGTTTCAGCTACTTTTGTTTTTAATTAAACAACATGTCACAGAGTAAGAAAAGGTCGTCATTCATCTGAAATGTTTGCATCTTTCTTTGCTGTAGTTTCCATTAAGTCTGCGGGCTGATTAATGACAGGGGCCTGCTGCTCTGAATACATTCTGCAGGTTAGTCCAAAATGTGTTTATGTTGCTGATGTTCTCCATTAAGGTTTTAAATTAAATTTTCTTTAGCTGTTTTTCTTTGGGACTCACAAAGACATCAGCTGGAGTAGAAAAAATTACACATTCAATGCTTGAAATAATTTAACTGTAGCTTTTACTCACCTGTCAGTTAGGTATAATCTTCATCATCAAATTACAGCAGTTTTATGAGAGCCATCCATAAAATTAATGCCTGAAGAAAGATGGTTCAGAGGCAGGGCAGCCGGCTCAGGACCGGAAGGTCACTGCATACCTCGTTGTGTCCCTGGGCAAAACACTTAACCCCGAGTTGCTCCTGGTAGGACTGGCAGCGCCTTGCATGGCAGGCTACCGCTACTGGTGTATGAATGGGTGGATGCCTGGTACTGTGAAGCGCTTTGGGGCCCCTCACAGTGGGCTGGAAAGCGCTATATAAGTAAGCTCCATTTACCATTTACCATGAAGAAAGACGATGTGTAAAAGAAGGGAGGGTCAAACCTGCTTCTTACTGTTTAAGGCTCTCAAGTGAGGACAAAGAGGGCAGAGTGGACAGAGTGAAGACAGAGGACACAATGGTAAGAGTGAAGAGGACAGAGGTCAGAGTGAAAATGGAGAGAACAGAATGAGGATGCAAATGACACAAAGGACAGAGTGAGGACAGAGGATGCAGGTCATAAAGGACACAGAGGACAAACTGAAGATGATGGGACCTTTTGGCCCTGTGATGGACTGCAGACCTATCCAGGGTGTCCCCTGACTCTCGCACAATGATGGCTGGATTTAGGCACCATGATAACCATGGCCCAAAAAGGAAGAAGCAGGTAAAAGATAATTGATGGATGGATGNACATCATTCAGAACCTTCAGAGAAGCAGTCGTTGTGCTGTGTTTTTTCCTGAAACCAGATTGATGGAGAGGTAAGATGTTAAATGAGTCCAGATAATTTTTGATCTGAGAGTTTATCAGTTTTTCTAGAACCTAATTGGCTAAAATGCAAAGTTTAGAGATTGGTCGATAGTTGTTCAGTTGTTTATCTTGATATGTTTAAAACATGTCAAGATAAACAACCTGTGCACTTAGGGGTTTGATGTATGTACCGGTAATATAAAACTTTGTATTGTTTCTATCCTCTGATAAAATTCTTACAATACCTTCAAATAAAACCATGTACTGTACAGTATTATTTTATCTAAAATATTCTGAAGAACTCTGCATACAAATATTTGAGAAACGTAGCTACATTTTCAAGTTGTCTGTAATGTCAGTATTGTAGATTTTTTTTCATTCATTCATTCATTCAACCTTTATTTATACAGGCTAGCCTCGTTGAGCCACGGGACTCATTTACAAGAGGGACCTGTCTCACTCACACCCAGGGTCAATTTAGAGTTACCAATCAGCCTAACATGCATGTTTTTGGACTGTGGGAGGAAACCGGAGCACCCGGAGAAAACCCACGCATGCACGGAGAGAACATGCAAACTCCACCCAGAAAGGCCCCCGGACCGGGATTTGAACCGGGGACCTGCTCGCTGAGAGGCAGCAGCTCTACCAGTTGTGCCACCGTGCTGCCCAGATTAAATGATGATTATTTTTTATGACCTATAGGGTAACTTTTATGCTTAAAAATTATGTATAAAAGTGCAGGCTCGCCATACAGTTATTATGTCTCTTGATGCTCATTAAAAACAAATTAGTTTTAAACTGGTTGTAGCAGCTGCTGCAGCTTTATTTTCCTTGTATACTAACCCCTTTCATTCAACCTTTATTTACACAGGTTAGTCTCCTAACCTTACCCTAATGTTGAACAATGAAAACATGTTCTGTTATTCCATGTGTATTTTATGGATGTTTTGTTTTCATGAGGCGTGTCAGAGATGTAATAACGGGATCAAGTGCATGTAATTACATGCTTTTACTTTGAAAGTATGACGCAGGAGAACGTGCTTACGTCAGACGTAGAGACGAAGCGGGCGGTCGGGGGTAATGTGGGAGGATCGTACATGGGCTGTCTTGTGAGCAGAAACCTCTCCTCCTCCGTTAAGTTCTGGCCGTGGTCGGGAAAGTTACCAGAGAAACGTTTTTATTTTAATCGGACCAGCACGTCTTAACCCGGGTCAAGACGTCAGAACAGTCGGAGCCGAACCAGTTCGTGTCGACGAGTCCCGTAACGGAGAGAAACCAGCTCGATAACGGACTTTCGAGGTAATGATGGTCTTAGCTGCCTGTAGTTAGCCGAGGCAGTTCGGTCATGTACAGCTGGCTCGGCTCGGTGCTGGTGTTGAGAAAAACGAGGTGAAACGGTGTTTGGACCAGTTTTTATCCTTCAGGCTGAGGTGTGTGAAGATAAAGGAGCCATTGATGGTCGGGGCGGGACGTGGCTGTGCTGCGGGAAGAAAAGCCTCTTTATTTACCTGTAAACTGATTAAAAACACCAGTTTGGATCAGAACATGAAACTGTTCTGACAATAACTCTTTCTTTTTGTCAGTTTGTTGATCTTTCACAGTTTAACCTAAACCATTTGATTTGTAAAGATAACTCCAATTGCTTCTTAACATTAGTTAAAGCTGGGACTACTGAGATGTATGAAAACATTGAAATGATAAAAAGTCTAATGAATCTACAGACACCTTGATCACTGCTGTATAATCCACTTGTTTAGTGATTTCTGACCTCTGTGTGGAAATCTTTCATTTCTGCAGAACAGAGTTCTTATTCAACTTGTAAATGAGGCTTGATGTCAGCTGTAACAAGGTAACTATTTATTTGCAACCCCCCCAACCCAGATGTTCCAGATACAGAGGATCTGTTGTATTGGAGCCGGGTACGTCGGTGGTCCAACATGCAGTGTCATCGCTCACATGTGTCCAGAGATCACGGTGACCGTCGTGGACGTCAACGAGTCTCGTATCAAAGCCTGGAACTCCGACACACTGCCCATCTACGAGGTGCGATATCAGCTGTACCGTGGGGTTAAAAACTGAGGGAAGGGTAACACAGGATTATTTACAGCCTCTGGTAAAAGTTTAACTGGGGGCAGTTGGTCACAGTTCACCTGAAGCTGTGCTGGTTGACTCTGTGACACACCTGGATGAAGCCAATAACAGTTTTAACTCACATTTACAGACACTGAGTTTAAATACATCCCAATATGGCATGATTGAGCACAACCAGGGCTTCGTTTGTTAACAGATCGATGCCAGAATGCAAATAGCGAGCAGGCCGGCTGGTGGGTCGGGTGTGGGGGTCCTCCCCCAGAAAATTTTGAATGAAGTGGATGAGATTTCCTGCATTTTGGTGTATTTTAACAAGTTGTTAAACATCTATGTTTACCTACATTTGTAAACACTCCGCTTCTGTCAAGCGCACTACCAACCCCAACTTTTCTCCGCTAAATTCACTGTCCGACTCCACATGTGAGACCTCCAGACACCTCCTCCGTCTGTTCCTTGCTGCTGTCTGTGGGCTCTTGCCCACGTACGACTGCCTGGTTAGCTCGGCACACACCACCACGCTTAGGCGCAGATATTTTTTAAAGGTAGAGGGGGAAATGCTATTGAAGGTGCAGCTCGTATGCGATATTAAGAAATCGTAAGTGGCTGTTGTGTTTAAAATTAGTGTTTATGTAATTATTTTGAGTTTACATATCCAATACAAGTTTTATTTGTTCAAGGCGGTCATATTTCTTCCTAACTTTATTAGTAAGCCCAAGAGTTACCAGAACGCACCCTGTCAAAATAAGAGAGTTCCCGGATCCTGTTCTGGCAGGATCCAGCTCAAATTAAGCCCTGCGCACAACGTAGTCTGAAGGGTTTACCAAAATAGCTAAAACGCCATCATTGGTCAACATAAGATGATCTCAGTTTAAATCTGGCATGAAAGGTGCTCCTTCAAGGAACGCTTGGCCTGTTATTATTTAAAAGCCACGTCTCAGGAGACTTGTGGGTTTAAGAAGTTCCTCTTGGTCACAGTGAGTCAGGAGACGTTTGCTCCGGACTCCCTCCGAGCTCTCACAGACCAAATGAGACATAATTAGTTCCAGACTCTGTTGCAAGTTTTCGAGCGTCAGCTCAGACCACAAGGTATTACATCATCGTTACAACTCATGGTCTTTGTTAACATGTGTCACATCTGTGGCGTGTTTTCTCACCCCCTGTACTTTCACTGATAAACTCCCTCACTTCCTGTCATTTCAGCCAGGACTGAAAGAGGTGGTTGAATCATGCCGAGGAAAGAATTTGTTCTTTTCCACAGACATTGACTCAGCCATCAGGGACGCTGACCTCGTCTTCATCTCTGTGAGTCTCTCGCTCTGGTCTGAGCACACTGAACCACTGCGTCAAACCGTGTCAGCATGCCGTGACTTCACCTCTTCCGCAGGTGAACACCCCAACCAAGACCTACGGGATGGGGAAGGGTCGCGCAGCGGACCTGAAGTTCATTGAGGCGTGCGCGCGGCGGATCGTAGAGGTGTCCGACGGCTACAAAATCGTCACGGAGAAGAGCACGGTCCCGGTGCGAGCTGCCGAGAGCATCAGGCGGATATTTGACGCCAACACCAAGCCCAGCCTCAACCTGCAGGTCTGCCCTTCCACATGTTCACAGCTCTCTGGCATATCAGTTGTTTTCCTGTTTCTAAACGTGTGAAACTGTTTTAGGTTCTGTCCAACCCAGAATTCCTCGCAGAAGGAACAGCGGTGCGGGATCTGAAGGAGCCGGACCGCGTCCTGATCGGTGGGGATGAGACAGCTGAAGGTCAAAAGGCAATCAAAGCGCTGTGCGCCGTGTACGAACACTGGGTCCCCAAAGCACGGATCATCACCACCAACACGTGGTCGTCTGAGCTCTCCAAACTGGTGAGGAAGAACCCGTTAAACCGTCCATCATGGATCGTTTTAATGAACCTGAAGAGTTCTTTATATTCATTTGACAAACATGACCAACTTACCGTATTTTTCAGAGTATAGGTCACACCTTCTTATAATTTTTTCATGGCCTGCGACCTATAGTCAGGTGTGACCTATATATGGCTTTTTATAAAATAAGCTGATTTGTAATCATTTATTAACAAAAATTAAACTGAGACACACTCTTACAATAATGTCAGCTAACAAATATTTTTTAGGTGTTTATCCTGCTAAAATTATTCATTTATTAAAGAAAAGTTCAGCTCAGACACATATTTGCTATAATTTTAAAGTGTTAATCTTCTTAAAAGCCTTGCTGTGCGCTCCTGTGGAAGAGACATTTGCAGCAGAGCTAAACACGGTCCACATTTTGACGTAGGTGCGACCTATACTCAGGTGCGACCTATATATGGATTTTCCCAATTCTTTGGCAGTAATTGGACAATGCTCGACCTATACTCCAGAAAATATGGTAGTTTACTAAAGTAAAACGCTGCGGCTCCACAGATGTATCAGCTCAGTTGTAACAAACAGCCCAAAGCCTCCATGTTTGGTGCATTGACACGTTCTGCTGCTGTGCGTGCAGGCAGCCAACGCCTTCCTGGCTCAGAGGATCAGCAGCATCAACAGCATCAGCGCTCTCTGCGAGGCCACCGGAGCTGACGTGGAGGAAGTAGCCAAAGCCATCGGTATGGACCAGAGGATAGGCAGCAAGTTCCTCAAAGCCAGCATTGGTAAGAAGCATCACCTCAAAATACTGAAACGTGTTCGACGTGGTGACAGTGGCAGAAAATCAAATAAGCCCCCTGAGACCGCAGCTATCTGAATATACTTATCTTTTTTATCTTTTATTCAAGTGTGTATTAGAGCATGTGTAAAGATTAAAATACTTTAGAGGAGTACAGTACTGTGATCCTCGGTGTTACTGCACCAACCTGCTGGATGAACATAAACAACCGATTTGTGGCTCGTCCGTCCAGGTTTTGGTGGCAGCTGTTTCCAGAAGGACGTGCTCAATCTGGTGTATCTGTGCGAGGCCCTCAACCTGCCCGAGGTGGCGTCCTACTGGCAGCAGGTGAGGAACGAGCGCAGCTCTCCTGCGGGGTTTGGCTCCCTGGTGTTCACCTGCTGGCTGTGCTTTCTCTCAGGTGATCGACATGAACGAGTACCAGAGACGGCGCTTCGCCTGCAGGATCATAGACCGTCTCTTCAACACCGTCACCGGCAAAAAGATTGCTCTGCTGGGCTTCTCTTTCAAAAAGGACACGGGTGACACGAGGTGGGTCTCGTCAGTTCTCCATTTCATTTGGATAAATCCATGTGATAAAACACTGCGAGTCAGAGTGCACGTACGGTGTGTGCACGATTAAAACTTGCAGAGTCACTGCTGACCTTTTCCCACTACTTGCAAGATTACAAGGCAGTTTGCTGTGAACTATGACCCTGATCAGTTTCTGGTTCCGTTTGTTTCGCAACTGCAGAGAGTCGTCGAGCATCTACATCTCCAAATATCTGATGGACGAAGGAGCCAAGCTCTTCATCTTTGACCCCAAGGTTCTTAAAGAGCAAATTATTCATGACCTCTCACAGCCCAACATCTCGGAGGACAACCCTGAAAGAGGTGTGTGTGTGACGGTTTATTGCATGTCAGTGTTTACTCAGGCTAACAGTGTGTGATCTAATAGAAGAGGATTAGTTGTTAACCTGTTGTTTTCTCGTGAGCTGGAGGTTCAACCAGGTCAGCACAAAGCATGACATCACTCTGGTAGAACCTGAGCTCGTTGCACGGCGTTGAAATAAAACATGCAGATGCATCAAAGTGTGCGGCTCCATCGAGGACGACGTGCTGTGACTTTATGTAGACGTACACTAGACATTAACCAGAAAATAAACTGAACGTGAAAAACTGGAAATCAGTGGGATTCTAGTGAAACGCACGAGGAAACTTCTTGGAGCTCCACAGCTCGGACGGACGTCACAGCAGAAACATGGTTCAGTGTTTAAACAGAAAGACGGACTTTATCATCAGCTGTTATCAGAACAGAAAATATCTTCAATCTTTTTGATTCTTATTTAACTTTTCTACTGCTTCTCCTTTGATGCACTAAAGGCTCCCACATGCTCGTGCGCTCTGTCCGCAGATGGTTGAGACTTCATACTCGAGCGTACACCCTGACGGGCTGCAGTCAGCTCTGCAGGCAAGGGGCGTTCACCTTCGGAACAAATCGAGGTCACCGATTGGTCATTTGCTGACACGCCTACTGGATTGACAGGTCGCAAAAACAAAAAATCAAGAGCTACCGGTGGCCCCGGGTAAAGGCAGCTGGTGTTGTGTTTATAAAAAGTTATTAAAAAAAACAAAAAAAAAAACAGGGAGCGCTGGTCCTGCAGCCCACACATCAGACCAGCACACCAGGAGATCTCCAGACCCTCCCACAGCCACACTGGACATGATTTTAATCATTTTGTGACAAATTCCTTCATTTCTCACCATTTCAGTCATGGAGTCAACGGAGGAGGAAGAGATTGTTTGTCTCTTGGTTAAAAAACAAAAGAAACGGTCATTGAACCAGACCAGGGATGAAGGAGGGGAATTAAAAACATTGGTGTCACGTACAAAACAGTCTGTTGCCGGGCAGTTTATTGTGCAGCACCGAGTACACTCATGTACAAACTGATCCTTGCACGGACATGACTTGCAGATTTCTGCTTCGAGATCACGTTGAGTCTAATCAGCGACGCACGGACCTCTGCGGAGTGAAGTAAGCCCGAGTATGTAGCGGCCTTAATATTTTTCATTTCAAGGACAGGTTGTGTTGTACTGTATGTATAAGTACAGACGTTAATCATTAATATCCTGAGTCGGAGATAAGGTTGAAGATTAAAATTTTTTAATGCGTTGTCACTCAGACTTTTAAAAAATGTCTCCAAGCAGCTAAACTGGTCGTTGGTTCCCCGGCTTGGACTGAGCTGAACAAAAATTTCAGACCAGCAAAAAAAGAATGATCTTTTTTAGGGGAGAGGCAGATGAAAAGCTCGTGGATTTGTAATCATCAGTCCGTATTATTGAAAGTTGTGCGATAATGTTTGTCATGTCTGTGAGCGTGTTGGTGTTTTTAGCAAAATATCTCCTAATCCACTGGATCACAAAACTTTGAGGGAATAATCCTCACACCTGAACAACCTTTGCAGCCAACCTAATCCAAGATGGCTGCCACAACCAACTGAAAACATTAACAAACTGCTGTAATTCCTTCAGCGTCACAGATTTTGAACAATTTGACGTAACAGATGAAAGACATTCACACCATGTACTTAGGACGGCGACGTTATTTTCACACGTTGACAAAAACACCTGCACAATGATTTGATTTCAAACGCAGGTGTAAAGGTGTGCGGACAAGTAGTGCCAAGTCTGTCGTGTGGAGCAGTCGTCAGCGTTTCTACGGTCTGAGTTAATAATTTGTCGTTCAGACAGCTCACTTCCTGTTTTGATTTCAGTGTCGGAGCTGGTGACGGTGACCTCTGACCCTTACGAGGCGTGTCAGAGCGCTCACGCTCTGGTCATCTGCACCGAGTGGGACATGTTTAAGGTCAGGATCACGTTGAACTCTGTAAAGTCTGTCGACTGAGCTGAAGCGTTCAGGTTGGTCACTGTCCCCACCACCTCTGCAGGAGCTGGACTACAAGAAGATCTACAAGAAGATGCTGAAGCCGGCCTTCATCTTCGACGGCCGCAGGGTGCTGGACCACCTCCACGCTGAACTCCAGTGCATCGGCTTCCAGGTGAGCAGAACACGGGTTCTAACACGGTGCATGGACGGCACGGCGCTGACCTCCTCTGACTGCAGGTCGAGACCATCGGGAAGAAGGTGACCACCACGAGGATCCCCTACACCCCCGCAGCCGTTTGTGCTCGCACCCCAGCCAGCGAACCCCCCACCAAGAAGGCAAAAGTCTGAAGCCGAGACGTCAACGTTCCTCTCGTTCATCAGCAGGAGGAACAAAGTGTTAGCAGACGCGTGTGCAGAGGACGGAGGGGCTGACATAAACCAGCTCTCATTTAAAAACCTCCCAGTACGCCCAGCGCTAAACCAGTCCACCATTTTTATACTGTTTATATCTCAGACCCTCCACGTCCATCCGTTCTGTAGAAACCAAACACGAGGCTACTTTCTACTGTAATCTAGTTTTATTCCTAATAGCAAAATTTTATATGATTTTTTAACAAATATTTTTGTATCAATCATCTTTTACTGTATTCAGCATCAAAAACTGTTTACTCACAAAGGGCCAATGCAATAAACTGTCTTTTGAATTGTGTTCGTTATTCAGTCTGAGGTTGGAAACATCATCTGAAAAGCACCAAATCTATAATAAAGACTTTTAATTGTTAAAATAAACACATTTTAGAGATTAGCTAAAATTAAAACACCCATGTGCACATCACCTTCATCAGCTGTTTCAGTGGTTTTCCCTCCTGAGTCTTTGAAAGATGATCAGCCATCACCAAACAATCAGCAGAACTGGTTGTGGAGGTTGTACTGGGAGTAATTTAACACCTGAACACGAGATGTGAAAGTACTCTGTCCTCAGCAGGTTGTATGTTCTCCTGACGGTGACATCTGTGCAGCAGGTTGTATGTTCTCCTGACGGTGACATCATCTGCTCAGCAGGTTGTATGTTCTCCTGACGGTGACATCTGTGCAACAGGTTGTATGTTCTCCTGACGGTGACATCATCTGCTCAGCAGGTTGTATGTTCTGACGGTGACATCATCTGCTCAGCAGGTTGTATGTTCTCCTGACGGTGACATCATCTGCTCAGCAGGTTGTATGTTCTGACGGTGACATCATCTGCTCAGCAGGTTGTATGTTCTGACGGTGACATCATCTGCTCAGCAGGTTGTATGTTCTCCTGACGGTGACATCATCTGCTCAGCAGGTTGTATGTTCTGACGGTGACATCATCTGCTCAGCAGGTTGTATGTTCTCCTGACGGTGACATCATCTGCTCAGCAGGTTGTATGTTCTGACGGTGACATCATCTGCTCAGCAGGTTGTATGTTCTCCTGACGGTGACATCATCTGCTCAGCAGGTTGTATGTTCTCCTGACGGTGACATCATCTGCTCAGCAGGTTGTATGTTCTCCTGACGGTGACATCATCTGCTCAGCAGGTTGTATGTTCTGACGGTGACATCATCTGCTCAGCAGGTTGTATGTTCTGACGGTGACATCATCTGCTCAGCAGGTTGTATGTTCTGACGGTGACATCATCTGCTCAGCAGGTTGTATGTTCTCCTGACGGTGACATCATCTGCTCAGCAGGTTGTATGTTCTCCTGACGGTGACATCATCTGCTCAGCAGGTTGTATGTTCTGACGGTGACATCATCTGCTCAGCAGGTTGTATGTTCTGACGGTGACATCATCTGCTCAGCAGGTTGTATGTTCTGACGGTGACATCATCTGCTCAGCAGGTTGCATGTTCTCCTGACAGTGACATCATCTGCTCACCTGAGTCACCTCTGGATGTTTTGATCTCAGCAGCCACAGGTGGACACTTCAGAACAAGATCTGAAACTAAATCCTCCCTGCGCTGCTCCCAGATCAGTTTCAAGTCGCCGACAAACAAACATCAGCACATATTTATTCTTATTGAAATATATTAGTTTATTTCTTATCAGAGTTAATGCTAGAAGAAATGAGTGGAAAGTTAAAAGATGAGCTTTTCAATCTGTTGCAGCGATTTCTGTTTTTCTCTTTTTCAGTAGATTCTTCAGGAAGAATTCACCTGTGAGGAAATAAATGATAAAATTATTTCTACCTTCGTGTTTGTGAAAGATTCATATTTAACAGAAGAACTCTGAATATAATAGCCATGAAGGGTTTTTTTTTGGTAATCATCTGCTGCCATGGAAGGTGTGACCACT
This sequence comes from Garcialebias charrua, assembly GCA_038048925.1. NCBI lineage: Eukaryota > Metazoa > Chordata > Actinopteri > Cyprinodontiformes > Rivulidae > Garcialebias > Garcialebias charrua. The sequence goes on from JBBPBX010022621.1 coordinate 29,700, forward strand.
CGTGTGTGTTTTGAGTGTTAGCAAAATATCTCATAAAAGACTGGATGGATTATATTGAGGCTGTCATTGAAGATAAATGATTCAAAATGGCTGCCACAGCTGCCTGACCTCAGCAACTTTTACTCAGGTTTGTTGTGGTAGTAGCTGAGAGTCATCCACACCTCTCAGTCTGACAGCTAACATCTTGATTTAAAATTGTAGCAAGATGGAGGGATTGTTTTTATTCTTTTGTCATATCTGTTTTTAAATGAGTGGACTAGTAAACAAGAACAAGAAGTAAATATTTGAGTTTACTTGTTGAGTTTTTTTACTTTAGCTGCACATGATTTGTGAAAAAGCACATTTGACTCGTCGTGAACGTCAGAGGACTCACCTGCTTTGTAGGAGGAGCGGACCAGTGGCCCACTGGCTGTGTAGATAAAACCCATTTCATTCCCCACGTTCTCCCAGTGGGCGAACCTTTCAGGAGTGACGTATTCCTCCACCTAAACCCCCACACACACACACATGGCCTCTGACATCATTTCCCTGGCGCAGCTGCGTCCACGTTAAACGGGGGTTTGTTTAGGTTTACCTTCAGGTGGCGCTTCGTGGGCTGCATGTACTGTCCCAGTGTCAGACAGTCCACTCCGGCCTCTCGCAGCTCTGTGACACCAACACACCGCCGCGGTCAGAAAACTGCACAAACTGTGTGTGTGTGTGTGTGAGACTGCAGCTTCTACACACCCCTCAAAGTGTTGATGATCTGCTGCTCGGTCTCCCCCAGTCCCAGCATGATGGAGGTCTTGGTGAGCACGCTGGGCTGGACCATTTTGGCGTGTCTGAGGACGCTCAGAGACTGGTCCAAGTTTGCTCTGGGGTCACGGACGTACCTGGAGACAGGTCTCATCAGTAGCAGGTAAGACAAGTCTAAAGTCAAACAAGTTCAACCAGAATATTTTCATTCTGGCTCAACCAAATGTAATCTGCTGCCACCTGCTGGTCGGAGTGGGCTACAGCCTCATTTCTGAGACTGAAATCTGTTGAAGGTTCACTAATGAGGACATCAAGCAGCAGACTGAATTAAATGTTATAGTTGTCAACAGTGTGGAGGTGACAAGGAAAAGATTTTAACATTAAAAAAAAATCATCTGCCTCGGGCTTTGGGGGGACAGATCTCTGATGCTTCACAGTTGCTACTAAATGTTCTATTGGAGGAACCTTATTCACTTATGCATGCTCACAACCACACACAAATGGATGCAGGGATGTATATATAGATATATGCAGATATGTAGATGGGTATATAAATGAATATAAATGTATATGTATGTATACTATATATATATTTGTAGGTATGGGTATGTGTATTTATAGAATTCTACTGCAAGCTCATGAATATTATTAGTCTTTATGCATGTATGTTCCATTGTTGTGTTCTGTCATGTGCTTTGCAGGATTGTGGACGGAGGTTGGGTGTGTTTGCCTTGTGCTCTTTTGGTTGATAATTGTTGATTTGTTGTCTTACTTTCTCTTTTCTTTCTTTCTCTCTTAAAAAAATAATAATAATAATATTGGAGTGAGAGGATGGCTAAAAGGTGTGAAGGGAGGCCATCTATAAATGGAAAAAAAAAAAAAAAAAAAAAAGAATCAGTGTTCCTCATTGTTGGATGTAACTGGGACCCTGTGTACATAATCTCGTTTCATCACATGTACCACATGCGGTGCGAATGACAATAAAGAATCTCTGACTGATTTAGAACCTAAATAAATGTTCATATCTTGATCTCCAAACTTAACGTTTGTTCCATAAATATTCAGCCTGCTGGATTTTTATCAACCAAAATGATTCAAATAATAACTTGTATGATTCTTAGACTAAGTGACAAGATGTCCCCACCTCTGTGCTACATTTATTTTCATATTTTGTCTGAAGGCATTAGATGCACAACTCATCCTGGATTGAACAAGAATTGTACAATTTATTTAGTAAAGTAAAGTAAAGTGCTGTGTGTTGTCATCATTGTACAGTATGTTCCCGTACAATGGCGAAGTTAGTCTCTGCATTTAACCATCACACCTGGGATACACCCAGGTGGAGCAGTGGGCAGCTATGTAGGCGCCCGGGGAGCTGTCTGGTAGATGTGGAAAATGTTTGTACAGGATGTGAAGCCAGCTGCCAAGGCCGGTGTGATGTGAGTGAAGATGGACAACTAAATCATGTGCGCAGCCAAGAATGCAGTTTTGTGAGCCGTGCACATAAAAATTGAACGTGGTTTTCAAAAACCGGCCGTTCAAAACGTCGCTACGTGACCTGCTGGTCAAAACCTCAGAACCCTGCAACAACAGAACGCGTCATTCTTCACCCGTCGCAGCCGAGTGGGAGCATGGGGTTCAATGTGCACGAGCATTTCTCTTTGGTCATAACTTAAACAAATTGAATGATTTTTATATTTTAAACTTCTTCATGCAACGTGTGATCCCTGAAGCATTTTATACAAGCGAGACATCAAATGTTCTCTTTTTTAACTAATTAGTTTGAAGAAAACCAGCTGTGCTGAACTAAAGAAAGGTCATCAGAGACTCTACTTCCTCAGACGGCTGAGACGAGCTGGTCTGAGCAGCCCAGTTCTCACCTCCTTCTACAGGTGTGCAGTGGAGAGCATCCTGTGCTCCAGCATCAACGTGTGGCATGGAGGCTGCACAGTTGAAGAGAGGAAAGCTCTGCAGAGAGTGGTGAAGGCTGCACAGAAGATGTTGGAGTCAGTCTCCCCACCATCACAGACATTTACACCTCCAGATGCAGGAAAAGAGCCACCTGCATCATGAAAGACCTCACTCATCCAGCACACTCACTCTTTGCCCCACTCCCCTCAGGACGGAGGTTGAGGAGCATCAAATGTAGAACCACTAGACTGAGGAACAGCTTCTACCCTGAGGCTGTTAGACTCATGAATAAATAAATAATGAGAATAAACACTGCAAAATATCACATCATGCTGATGCTGATCTGTTTTCTTGTTGCTGTGACCATCTGCTCATAAAGACTCATGTTCGTGCTGCTGTTTATAATGATGTTTTTCTATTACATTAGGGCTTAGTGTATTTCTAGTTGATGTTTTTTTTCTTAGTTAATTCTAGATGTTATTACTGTTTTTCTCTTTCATTTGTTGTTGGATGTAACTGGGACCTCGTGTACATAATCTCGTTTTCATCACATGTACCACATGCGGTGCAAATGACAATAAAGACTCTCTGACTCTCTGACTCTCTAACTAAACGTGCAGCGTGCCCGTCTGCCGAGGCGCAGTGCTTCTTTTGTTTACCGTTGCAGCTCCCGCACCGTCTCCACGTTGTGGGCGTACACGTCTAACCCCGACAGGGCGATCTGCTCTACGGCTGCCAGGTCGCCACGGAAATCTGGGGTCAGACATTCAACCAGGATCTGAGGGCTTCTGGAAGAGCGTGACAACAACAAACAAACAGGAGTGATGTGCTTGTTCAGAATAACAGACGAGACATCCAGAAGAGCTTTACCTTTCCTTCAGGTTAGAGACAGTCTTAGCAAAATGTGCTGCTCCTCCATCTGCAATGTCTGTCGGTGAAGATGTTACCGGATCAGAACAGACTCGTGGTTTTGGTCACGGCTCAATTTAAACTTTTTTACCGTCTCTGTCGACCGAGGTCAGAACCACGTAGTCCAGCCCCCAGGCAGCGATGGCCTCGGCTGTGTTGTACGGCTCGTCTGGGTCCAGAGGCGGCGGCTGGCGGGCCGTTTTCACCGAGCAGAACCTGCACCCCCGGGTGCACGTGTCTCCCATCAGCTACAAGCAGACACAGAGTGAGGATCTCCTGCTTCAGACATGCTTTAACACGGACACAGAGACTCACCATGATGGTGGCTGTAGCTGTGGCGTACTCCCCCCCTCCCCAGCATTCCCCGATGTTTGGACACCTGGCCTCCTCGCACACCTGAGAAAACACACGGGAACGTTTCAGCTGTCATCTGTAGTCGGAACGGTTGAACCTCTAATGATGTTTGAGTCGAACTGATCCAGTGTCAGTTTGTGGCTCCTCGCTCATCTAGCTCAGAACATGTCGGGGTCTTCTGCTCACCGTGTGCAGGTTCAGGTCTCTCAGAGTGTTCTTCAGACGGTTGTAGTTCTTTCCGATGGGGATCTCCGTCTTCAGCCAGGGAGGAAGCCTCAGCCTAACGACAACGCAGAGCGATCAACAGAAGCATTCATCAACTAACTAAACATCTGTGACCCGCGCTGCCAATAAACAAATCAGACTGGGCCCAGTCTGCAGCACAAAAAGCAGATTGTTGCGCCATAAAGCCCCCACATACACATCCCAGTAACTACAATGACATGAACTTCCTGGTCCACCTTTACATCAGTTCTCCAACAGGTGTGTCTTCAGAAATAATCCTTTGTCTTACAACTCGTATAATTATTTTAGAAATGTACTGTAGTTTTTTTTCTGCAACATGAAACCTGCCACATAATGTCTTCACAGTGAAGCTCGGAGATTCTGCTTTTTAAATATTCATCTCTGGATTGACCAGTTTCATCAGTCCAGACCATTAAAAAAAGGTTTAAAACAGCCTTATCGAAAACAAGCCTTGCATGTTGCCAGGTCAGGTGACAAATCAGCAAATTTAAACAAACTACGTCTCATTTTGAAGCTTTTAAAATGGAGCATTTGTAAAAATAAAAATAAAAACTAAGTTTTGCAAAATTCCTTATTGTGACTCATTTTGCTGTTCTGCATAACATAAATGCAAATGTATATTAAACGTAGTGTTAACGTAACTTAAAGGGGACCACATATAGGTCTTTAAAATTTTTATGTTATGTCTGTGTGCTATCTTGACAATATTATATAATATTGACAATATTAATTCATTTTAATACACAAAATAATTCTTAGATAATTAATTATACCCTTTTTAATTCTGCCATTTTTAACTTTCGTTTTGAACGACCGGTTTCTGATACAAGTTTCTGATACAAGCATTACCGTCATCCATCAAGTACATTATTTTATCAACTAAAATTATTGAAGTTCCGTGATTTGGTAGACTATAATATTTTATCAGTTATGTATAGAGCTCAAAATAATGCATTACCTTTAAATATCCAAATGCACTTTGTTAAAAGACAAAGTTGTTATCCACAGTATTCCTACGTCCCATGATGCTTTGCGCGAAATGTGCACACGACTTCCGGTTGACCGGAAACACCGTTTGTTTACATGCGAGTAATACAGTTGAAGACAGTCCAAACTTTGTTGTTTTCGTTCATTAAAAATGTGGGAACACCACTCGTTTTGTTAAAAGAGGAGGGACAAATAAAAAGAAATTACAGATGTGACCTGATCGCGCAGACATAATTTAAAACGACATAAATAGCGAACGCGTTTGCTCCGGCCTCTCGGCTAAGGTTTGTTAGCAGCTATCCCGGCTAAAAATACCGGGAGCATCTGAGATCTATCGTTTTAAGACAGTAAATCTTCCAAAAATCTCATTAATATCCCTCCCCGAATAAAAAGAAATTACAGATGTGACCTGATCGCGCTGACATAATTTAAAAATACATACATAGCGAACGCGTTTGCTCCGGCCTCTCGGCTAAGGTTTGTTAGCAGCTATCCCGGCTAAAAATACCGGGAGCATCTGAGATCTATCGTTTTAAGACAGTAAATCTTCCAAAACGCTCATTAATATCCCTCCCCGAATAAAAAGAAATAACATATGTGACCTGATCGCGCTGACATAATTTAAAAATACATACATAGCGAACGCGTTTGCTCCGGCCTCTCGGCTAAGGTTTGTTAGCAGCTATCCCGGCTAAAAATACCGGGAGCATCTGAGATCTATCGTTTTAAGACAGTAAATCTTCCAAAACGCTCATTAATATCCCTCCCCGAATAAAAAGAAATAACATATGTGACCTGATCGCGCTGACATAATTTAAAAATACATACATAGCGAACGCGTTTGCTCCGGCCTCTCGGCTAAGGTTTGTTAGCAGCTATCCCGGCTAAAAATACCGGGAGCATCTGAGATCTATCGTTTTAAGACAGTAAATCTTCCAAAACGCTCATTAATATCCCTCCCCGAATAAAAAGAAATAACATATGTGACCTGATCGCGCTGACATAATTTAAAAATACATACATAGCGAACGCGTTTGCTCCGGCCTCTCGGCTAAGGTTTGTTAGTAGCTATCTCGGCTAAAAGTACCGGTCGCGCCTGACATATATCGTTTTAAGACAGTAAATCATCCAAAACTCTCATTAATAAACCCTCCCTGAATAAAAAGAAATTACAGATGTTACCTGATCGCACAGACACAGCCATAGAGAAGGATGCAGGAACACTCTTTCTTTGTTTTGGGTCCGTGTTGAAAACACTGTTGTTTTAGCCAAAGATTTAGCTTGGTCCGGTTGTTGGTGCAGCCGCGAACAGCACAGCAGGTACCTGAACCCCGGTAGGACATTTCAGTAAACGTTCCGTTTAAACAAAAGCTGTGTTTGCTCCGATAAAATGAATGAAAATAACTTTCAAAAACACCCGCGATCCATACTCCGCCTATGGAATAAGGCACTTCCGGTGTCGGACAGGAAGTTCAATGCACATTCGCAAATACAGTGACACCCTCAGGAATACTGTGGATAATCTTAAGGGGACAGAGATGTTTGTAAAACCACAATTCAGAACCAGTTTGAAGGGACGTTCTACCTCAATCCAGGGAATTAGATTATGGAATGGCTTGGAGAATGTAGTTAAAAATGCCAAGTCAATGTTTACATTTAAAAAAATGATCAAAACAAATGTGTTAAAAAATATATGTGAAATAACGTAATGTGTATTGTATTAGTTAGAAAATTAGAAAGAGTTAGTCATTTTGTACTGTTGGTTGAAGAATATTATTGTTTAACCTGATTGTTGGAAAAAGTTGGTTGAAGATTATTATTGTTTACATGGTTTGACTACTGTTGTTTAATCTGATTGTTGGAGATAAGGGGCAGATATAATAAGATTTATTCTTCTTTCTGCCACCTTTCATTTTTTTACATTTTGTACACTATCATTATGAGATTGCCTTGTATTGTTTCTTTTGTAAAAAAATGAACAAATTTAATAAACATAAACATAAGTTCTGAAGTCCACGCCCTTCAACGATCTGTTTACGCCCTCTGTAACAGCCAGTATCTGTAATGTGTTGTTGTTTTAAAATTAGCTCTTTTTTATTACTCATTTGACTTACTGTTAGTGTTAGCTTAAGATAACTTACCGAAACCCGTCTGAGCGCGCCGCAATTTGCTGCTCCTTTTAGCATTAGACCACCCGAATCCGAAGCTAATGTTAGCTTGTTCCTCTTCCGGTGTTCGCCAGCTCCGCTCGTTGCACGCGGCGATTTTGGGAGTTATCGCTGTTCCAGTCAAGACAACACAAAGTTCACCAAGTGTCTCCCGTAAATTAATCCGTAAGGAGAAGGTCCTCGCTGCTGGGACGCTGCAGCGAGGCTGTACAATTGAAGCTCCGCTCCATCCGCCAGAAGCAGTGTCCCGTTAACGCCGGTCCCTACGCCGGGGGTCCGCTCGTTTAATTTTTGCCGGCTGCGCATTGGGAGCGATCGCAAATACACTAAAAATTGAACTAAAACATAAAAATAACAATTATACTTTATTTATAAAGCCATTTAAAAAAAACACAGCTGCAACAAAGTGCTGTACACATGAAATTAAGAACATATAAACAAAAGATGAGATGAAATCATGAAAAACAACAGTCATGTGTTTAATACAGAAGTGGGTTGAGCCTAACCAGGGGTTGCTAGGTGAGGGGCTGGACTCATGTTGTGGTGGGTTGTGGCAGATTGGCTGCGGTGTGAGGAACGAACCGTTTTTATCACAGACAAATAAATCTACTTAGAGTAAATAAACCACTGGGTGCATTTCTTTGGCCTTAGGACTGTTTTTTTATGAAGTACATACCCAAAGTTGAGTAAAAAAAACATTAAAAAGTGAATTTTGCATGTGTGGTCCCCTTTAACATATATTCTTTAATATACCGTATTATTTTACATTATTAGTGTTTAGCGTAGATCTTAGATCCTTGTATACTGTCTCTTTTTATTTTTGTTATTTTTGGTTGTAACTGGGACCCTGTGTACACAATTTTGTTCCACCTCGTGTACCACATGCGATGTGAATGACAATAAAGAACCTTGAACTTTTTGCTTGTAATATTTAAACGCTTTGTACAATTAAGCAGAAATTCTGTAACAGAATAAAGATTGTGTAAAATAAATTAATCAGCACTTTGTTCCGGTCGGTAAGACGTGGTTTGAGCAAACTGTTCAGTCTGCAATCTCTCTTCTCTTCTCTGCTCAAACTACTGAAAACCATTTAAAACATGGTGCTACAGACAAACTGCTGCAGAAAGCTCCAGTTCATTATATTTTAGTGATTAGAAGAGGGTTAAAACTTTAAGGTGATAGAAATAAACTCATTTGTACACAGACCCTCAGTGTAATGTAGACCAATTCTACGATTTATACACAACATCAAATCAATACTCCTTTCATCCATCTTTGACTGAGCTTCAAACAGAATTGTTTTTTGTACATTTTATTCCACGCAGAACAGGACCCAGAAATCTCAACAAGTTGAAGAAACGACGCCGTGAAAGAGGCGCAGGAGTGAAATGAGGACGATGGTGTTTACGTATCTTGTCTTTGATTGTCATGAAGACAAGTTCAAGTTTATTGTCTTTTGCATAACATGTGGTACATGAGGTGGAACAAAATTATGTACTCGGGGTCCCAGTTATAACAAAAATATAATGTATAAAAATAAACAGTATATAAGGATCTGAGATGAACAGTTTCTTTTTATACTTTTTTGTTATTTTTGACTTTAGTGTTTCTGGATAATAAAGTGACTGAAACGATGAAGGGCTCTGGTGTTAATGGGGCCACTGGGAGTGTGTCTTGGCTTCAGGAGCATCTTTTGACTGACGGGACCGCAGACAGAGCCCTGACATGAACACCTGACAGGTGAGAGGTTTGTAAATCATCCAGGTAGATAACAACAAAAAAGGTTAATTCGTGTCATCTGGACCAGAGGAACGTTTCGAGCCCCATCCAGAGGACCTGGTCTGCCAACCAGACCTGTCCCAGCAGGGAGCTTCACCTGACAGGTGACTTCTCATGTACCTCTCTCCTTTCTGTCTCCTCAGGTTGCCTCGGTACTCGGCCCACTTGCTTTTCTCCGAAAGTTCTCCTGAAATGAAGTCCCGCAGGTCGGGCCCATCTTGGCTCAGGAGCTCCTTCTTCCTCTCGGTCCGGTCCGGAGAGGACTCGGTTGACAGACAGCTCGTGTAAACCTAAAAATGAACGGAGAAGTTTCCATTTGGCTTTTTGTGGATTTAGGAACAACAAGCGGTCTGACTGAGTTGAGCCTTTGCTCGCGACCGCAGTGAAGTTATTTTCATATTGGACGTTGGATATTCAAGCTCCGTGCCTTCAGCGGTGCGTTGCTCTCGTCAGTCCGCTTCATGGAGTCTGATTTCGGCAACAGCGCTGAGTCTGCCCCTACTCAGAGACGTCATGGTTCACTTAGGGACCGTCAACAAATTTTCGACCGCGTCAACTCTTCAGAAACATAAAATAATATATTTTACACGATTTGACCCACCCACAATAACTGTTTATTAAAAAGTGTTTACAGCTGTTTATTTCTCAATTTTTATGCATTTTGTATTTTTTTCACAATTTAATATTTAATAAATCACAGTTTTTGGTCAATACCATTCAGGTCTTTTGAGCCACCCACACAAAACTTACATCAAACTACTCTCCAAGACCAGGCCTATGAGGCACAGCTTTTTGTTTTTCATTTTTATGCATTTTGTAATTTTTAACAATTTATTAATTCAGAAATCACTGTTTTTGCTCAATGCCGTTCAGGTCTTTAGAGCCACCCACACAAAACTTACATCAAACTACTCTCCAAGACCAGGCCTATGAGGCACAGCTTTTTGTTTTTCATTTTTATGCATTTTGTAATTTTTAACAATTTATTAATTCAGAAATCACTGTTTTTGCTCAATACCGTTCAGGTCTTTAGAGCCACCCACACAAAACTTACATCAAACTACTCTCCAAGACCAGGCCTATGAGGCACAGCTTTTTGTTTTTCATTTTTATGCATTTTGTAATTTTTAACAATTTATTAATTCAGAAATCACTGTTTTTGCTCAATGCCGTTCAGGTCTTTAGAGCCACCCACACAAAACTTACATCAAACTACTCTCCAAGACCAGGCCTATGAGGCACAGCTTTTTGTTTTTCATTTTTATGCATTTTGTAATTTTTAACAATTTATTAATTCAGAAATCACTGTTTTTGCTCAATACCGTTCAGGTCTTTAGAGCCACCCACACAAAACTTACATCAAACTACTCTCCAAGTCCAGGCCTATGAGGCACAGCTTTTTGTTTTTCATTTTTATGCATTTTGTAATTTTTAACAATTTATTAATTCAGAAATCACTGTTTTTGCTCAATACCGTTCAGGTCTTTAGAGCCACCCACACAAAACTTACATCAAACTACTCTCCAAGTCCAGGCCTATGAGGCACAGCTTTTTATTTTTCATTTTTATGCATTTTGTAATTTTTAACAATTTATTAATTCAGAAATCACTGTTTTTGCTCAATACCGTTCAGGTCTTTAGAGCCACCCACACAAAACTTACATCAAACTACTCTCCAAGTCCAGGCCTATGAGGCACAGCTTTTTGTTTTTCATTTTTATGCATTTTGTAATTTTTAACAATTTATTAATTCAGAAATCACTGTTTTTGCTCAATACCGTTCAGGTCTTTAGAGCCACCCACACAAAACTTACATCAAACTACTCTCCAAGACCAGGCCTATGAGGCACAGCTTTTTATTTTTCATTTTTATGCATTTTGTAATTTTTAACAATTTATTAATTCAGAAATCACTGTTTTTGCTCAATGCCGTTCAGGTCTTTAGAGCCACCCACACAAAACTTACATCAAACTACTCTCCAAGTCCAGGCCTATGAGGCACAGCTTTTTGTTTTTCATTTTTATGCATTTTGTAATTTTTAACAATTTATTAATTCAGAAATCACTGTTTTTGCTCAATACCGTTCAGGTCTTTAGAGCCACCCACACAAAACTTACATCAAACTACTCTCCAAGACCAGACCTATGAGGCACAGCTGTTTATTTATCATTTTTATGCATTTTGTAATTTTTAACAATTTAATTTTCATAAATCTGTGGGTTTTTCCTCAATAGCAAAAAAGTCATGTGACCTGTTGACTCAAAAACACTTTGAAATAATTTTACTAGTCTCTATAGTTGAGGCACAGTCTTTTGTTTTCTATTTTAAGTCATTGTACATTTTTTAACCATTAAAATGGTCAAAAATGAGCGTTCTTCTTCAATAGCTTCCAAGACATGTGACCTATTGACCCAAAAACACTTTAAAATAATTATACTAGTCTCTATAGTTGAGGCACAGT
>JBBPBX010022622.1:0-22234 GCA_038048925.1 Garcialebias charrua
CCAGCGCCATCTTTGGCTAACATTGTCGGACCTCCCGGGAAAATCAGAGGTCCACTTTCCTCCAGCACCCGATCGAGTTGACTGGACTCTTCGGGGGAGCCCTGGAACGCGTCCAGGCCAGGTTGGACCAAAGACGCAAACAGGCGGAAGCCCTCCGGGAGGGGTTGCCGAGGAAAAGCTTTGCCCCCCAAAAGGAAGACATGCGTGGCCTCCCACGGAAGAGACCCGCTGGTGACAGTGAAAATTTCCAGTACCGGCCGAGGGCCTCTTCAGTGACCCCGTGTGGAAAGCAGATTCGGACCTGCTGAAGCAGGACGAACTGATAATTTTACAGGTTTACCCGCCCACGTGGTATGGGAACCTAACTTTTTGACCCCTGTCTCTACTTGTAAAATACTAAGAGGAGCTGGTGACATGTGCGCACGCACCAAACATGACTCGCCGACTGTATGTGTAAACAAAACAAACACTGTTTCAGGCATGTACAAAAATAAAAGTACCAAAGCCCAGACTGCCCTGGTTCTTGACTCAAGTCTCATTTTTATAAAACACAAACCATGTGGTCAAACTATGAACCACAGAAAGATACACGAGCTCTGCCAGAGACGGATATCTCGCGATATCTTCTTTTGGGCCGACCAGTCTGCTCGAAAGAGCGCGAGAGGGGTCAAACGCCACCCCTCCAACGCAAAAACACGACGAGCAGCAATTCAACATGCCGTCCAGGCTCAGCGCGCACGCGTAGGCCTGGAAGGCGTGTCTACCAAATGATTGGGTCATGACAACAATATGTCACGGGCTCAAGTTGCAGTTCACAAAAAGACCACCCCACTTCACAGGGGTGCTGCAATCTAAGATTAACCCTACACGTGCACACGTGCTGAGGGAGGAAGTTTTGACAATGCTGCAAAAGGGAGTGATTAGTTTGGTCTCAGGACGCAAACTACGCTCTGGCCACTACAGCAAGTACTTCCTGGTGCCCAAAAAGGATCATTCCCTGAGACCGATTCTGGATCTCAGGGCTCTCAACAAAAGAATTAAAACCTTTAAGTTCAAGATGCTTACACTGCGGCAAGTTCTCCAGTCTGTGAGACCAGGAGACTACGCATGTACAATGGATTTGAAAGATGCCTATTTCCACATAGGCGTGTGGAGGAAACACAGAAAGTTCCTCCGCTTTGCGTTCGAAGGGAATGCTTATGAATTCAAAGCCTTACCCTTCGGTTTAAAGACTGCTCCTCGTACATTTACTAAATGTTTGGATGCGGCCCTGACCCCCCTTAGGAATCAAGGACTCAGGGTCATGAATTACTTGGATGACCTGCTGATTCTGGCTGGAAGCAGAATGCAGGCCCAGTCACACTCCTATAGGGTGATCTCTCACCTGGAGTCTCTCGTTTTGTCATAAACCTACAAAAAAGTGATCTAACTCCATCACGGGTTACCGTATTTCTGGGAGTACAGATCGACACTGTCTGGTACAGAGCATGGCTCTCGAAGGAATGAGTTTCCTCCGTTTGCCATTGCCTGGAAAGATTTAAACTGGACCAATGGGTCCCTGTGAAGACCTGCCAACGCCTTTTGGGCCTCTTGACGGCAGCCATTCCCTGTGTGCCACATGCATTACTGAAAATGCGGGCCATACAAGTACAGGGAACCCCCGACCTACGAACGAGTTTGGGACCTAAGAACCGTTCGCAGCTCGATCCGTTCGTAGGTAGGGGGTGAAAATTATATTAAAAAAAAAAATTATTCATTCATTCATTCATTCAACCTTTATTTATCATGCTAACGGAGCGCGCGCACACATTTAAGCATGTAAAGTAGTGTACTGTAATGTTAAACATTGCTATTCACATTTACAGAATAAATAAAAATATATTTTCTTACTTTGAGATGGTCAAAGCCGACATAGGTTGCCATGCGTTGATTGTTTTCGGGCCAAGCAGCGCGGGGGCCGGCAAGCCACCGCAGCTGCTCCAGACCTGTGTTAGCTAGCTGGCTAGCTTCTGCTAGCCAAGCCATGAGCTAGTGTTGGAGCGGCGGCGCGATCAATCTGCAGCTGCTGCTCCAGCCGCTGCTCCAGCCTGAGACGTCCACAGAGCTATTCCAGCTAGTAATTAATCCATATGATGCGATCCTGGTCACCAGTGTTCAAAAGGCCGGCTCCCGTGTTAGCTCCAGTGTTAGCTCTGGAGCTAGCCAGGCCGGAGGTGTAGCCAGGCCGGCCGGAGGTGTTCGCACGGCGGCCTGGCACGATCGGCGATAAATCCGCTGCTGCCTGAGACATCCACAAAGTTCACAGAGACGTTTCCAGCTAGTAATTAATCCATATGAAGCCATCCTGGTCACCAGTCTTCGTCCGGCTCTCGGCAGCTAACCTAAGATGGCGTCCGGTGTTCTACATTAATTTGTGACCGGAGACCCCAGTGACTGAACCTAAAATAGCGTCCGGTGTTCTACATTAATTTGTGACCGTGTAAACTGAAGACCTACTTCCTGTTGCCCAAGATTGCTCAAAAATTGCTCAAAAATGATCAGAAATGATCTTTTTTATCATAATTATTATTTATAAAGCCTTTAAAACAACCAGAGCTGCAACAAAGTGATGTACACATGAAATTAAGAACATTTAAACACAAAAAAAAAAAATTTTTTTTTTTTTTTTAAATTCATATTTTTATTAAATATGATATGTTCGTAGGTCCCGTGGTTCGCAGGTCGATGGGGTCGTAGGTCGGGGGTTACCTGTATGGCTAAACCGACAGACACAGCCTGCCCTGACTAATCAAGCAGGAAAGGTTAGGATAGATTCAGAGTGCCTGAGGGCCCTGGAATCTTGGAGAGACCCGTCCGTTTTCACGGAAGGGGTCTCACTGGGAAGGGTGTCATCTCGTGTAGTAATCACAACGGACGCCTCTAAAACAAGATGGGGAGCGATCTGCAGAAATCAGAACGCCCGCGGCCTTTGGAATGAACGGGAAGCGAGATTACATATCAACTTCCTGGAGTTGCTGGCCGTATTCCTGTCATTAAAATACTTCTTCAGTAAAGGTCTGATTGCTGGACAGCACATCCTGGTGAAATCAGATAACAGGACCACAGTGTCCTTCATCAACAGAGAGGGAGGGACAAGGTCTCGGGCCCTCCTCGGACTGACGCAGAGGATGCTCACGTGGTGTGCTCCAAGAATCTTGTCACTTAGGTCGACTCATGTCCCTGGTGATCTAAATTATGGAGCAGATGCCCTCTCAAGAGGGCCTCTCTTGGCGTCAGAATGGAGCCTGAACCCACGGATTGTGGAACAGGTCTGGTCACGATTTGGGAGAGCCTCTGTGGACTTGTTTGCTTGCAGGGATAGCTCACAGTGTGACCTCTACTTCTCCTTGAGGGAAACAGATGCACCTTTGGGAATGGATGCTCTGGCACATGATTGGCCAGCAGGGGTGTTCTACTATGCCTTTCCACCTGTCCCCCTGATCGGGGCGATGTTGGAACGTGTGCGCCAGGGAGCTCTCTCCCTGATCCTCATAGCCCCCAGAGGGCCACAGAAACTGTGGTTCCCGGAGTTGATTTCAATGTTATCAGGGATACCATGGCAATTGCCTCCTCACAGGGATCTGCTGACTTAGGCACGTGGGCAGCTTCTACACCCACGTCCAGTGTTGTGGCAACTTTCAGCCTGGCCTTTGAAGGGGACTGACTGAGAGCCTAAGGCTTCGATTGCTTTATCCCAAAACAAACAGTTACAACAAGGGTGCCCCTTGGTGTTTATGTTTTGCCTAGGAGATGTTTAATGGAAGGGTTTTCCCTCTCCCTAACTGATCTCCAACATCAGGATGGGCTCCACTTGTCAGTTGTGCCCTATATGTAAAAGAAAGTAAAAAGGTTTTTCACGTTAGGGACTTGGGAGGTTATCCTGTGCTTGACCTGGGTTTTCTACCCCCACATTTGTCACCCAATTACTTGTGACGTAATGGATCCCTTGCTCCTCCTGTTTCTCAGGTTGTTCCAGAGAGAAAAAGGAGATGAGTACTCACACTAGTGGAGCATGCTTAGGCTGTCTCTAGCTGGTGTTGTTTATCTATATGCCCAGTTGAAACATCAAACTGATGTTCTTTACATTTAGCATTTTTTCCTCTCAGCCTGTGCTCTCTACATACCTTGTAGAAAGCAGCCAGGAGATGCCTGTCTTTTTAAGGCAGATGTTCTCACTTGCATTTTACTGAGCATTTCAAGGGTGTGAATGAATTACGTTCCCATAGCAAGTATGTTGCACCGAGTGACTGACTGATAAGGGACTGAAAGTTATGCACCATAACTCATGTTCCCTGAAGGAAGGGAACGAGGTGCAACATATCTGGCCCTTTTCAATGCTGAAAGCTCGGTGAAGTGACAATTTTGGAGAAAGATGGATGGGCGTCAGCCACTTAAATACCCAGAGGGCGGGGCCTCTGGAGGGATGCTGACGCCCTAGCCGTAAAGGCGTGAATGTATTCCTTCAGGTAATCGCGCGGGGCACCATTCCCATAGCAAGTATGTTGCACCTCGTTCCCTTCCTTCAGGGAACATGAGTTATGGTGCATAACTTTCAGTTTTTGAAGCTTGACATAATTTTATAACGTAATCCTGTTTAAAATGTCTCCAACATCTTTATCTTAGCTCTTCGTGATCCTATTTGATCACTAATGTTCTGTAACAAACCTGCGTCGTCCCAGAACAGCTATATTTATACTGAAATTAAATTCATCCTTGGATATTTTTTTTTTTGGGGGGGGGTGATACAAATGAAATAAAATAAAATACAATAAAACAAAAATTGAAAACTATGGATTAAGGTTTGAAGCCTCAACCATCCAGATAACAACAAAAAAGGTTAAATTGTGTCATCTGGACCAGTTTCTTTAAATGAGAAACGTTTCGCCTAAATCCAGAGGACTTCATCAGTCTACAGCCTGCCAACCAGATCTGTCCCTCTCTGTGTTAAAAGCCTACTGAGATTCCAACAGGAGGTTGGCTTAAAACAGCAGTGAAGATTACTTAAGGGACAGATCTGATTGGCCGGCTGTAGACTGATGCAGTCCTCTGGATGGAGGATGAAACATTTCTCACTTAAAGAAACTGGTCCAGATGACAAAACCATTCATTATTTTTATTTTCGGTTTTTAACATAAAGGAATGTTCCCATCACGCACTAATGGATGATAAAATTTTGGGTTTGGGGTTTTTCTGAACATTGCATTCCCTGACCTGCCTCTTAATTGTCCTTTTTACTGAGCTGAGAGATGTGTTGAAGGTTGACATGAATCAAGCAGCAGAATGTGACCGTGCTACTCCCAGCACAAATGTTGTAACGTTGATTTCAGTCAAATCAGCTAAAGGTTTGCTGTCAGAGGATGAACAAAGAGCGCTGAATCACTATAATTTATCTGCTCTGCTCTTATTCTTATGGCTTTATTGGTTTGTCAGCTGACTTTGTTTCCCGAAGTTCCTTTGACAAGAAAGTGCGCTACACACACACACACATACGGGCTGAATTTGAACATTCTTTAATCACAGAGTGGTGGTTAGTATTAAAGGAGAAATGTAATCAAATTTGAAAAAATCGATATAACAAGAATTTCATATAGTAAACAACACACATAAACATACTTAGTATGCTTTTTTCAAGTCAGTAGCTTAAAGAAATAGTTTTTTACATTTTTCCTGCTACATGCCGAAGTGCAGTGATTTCTGTAGTAATTTTCTGGACGCACTTTTATGACACAATTAAGACCTCCTTTGCTATCTTACAATAACACTGAAGCTATAAACCCATCATTACTGTCCTCCTGTCTGTCATTTAAAATGGAAGCAGAAGACTTTTTTGAATCTGAAGGATATCACTTTAGTTTGTCAAAAACAGTTTGGTGATTTAGTGCATTAATGGGCATTTCTATCCTGGAAATACGAATAGCCGTGCGTTAGCCGCCGCATGCTAACGTTAGCATGCTAGCGCCGTATGCTAACGTTAGCATGCTAGCGCCGTATGCTAACGTGGAAGTGGGGGTGTTGAAAATGTCCTGAAACAGTTACCAATGTCTTGTTAAGCTCTGTCTTCCCCAGAACATAGTAGGATCTAAAATGATTTTTAAAGATGAAGGAGCAAGTTGAAACATGCTGTCTCCCTCCTTGCTAGCAGGCTCCATTGGGAGCTGCCTGGCTAACTAACTACGGTGGCCCTACACGGCCAAAATTCTACAGCGGCCGAATGCACAGGAGCGGTAAAAATACAATATAAAATTTAAAAAGTTTTAAAATCGATTTTGGGGCTTTTAGAATCGATTCTGAATCGCCAGGACTAAGAATCTTGATTCTTTAAAAAATAGATTTTTTTTGCTGCATCCCTAATTGCTACACACTGAAACCTTTTTGTCCACAACTAGATACACACACTAATATTACTGTATGAGGGACGACCGTTGCACTGCCTACGTCATATTCAGGGGACGGAGAGCAGGCAGGGGGAGGGGGGTCAAAAACACCAGATGAGAATTTTTTCACTTTGCAAAGTCTAAATTTGAGTTAGGATGACATTTTTGACTTGTGAAAATTTCTCAACAAGCTTATTTTATGCTTTTCATTAGACTACTATTAGCTTAAAAACACTTTTCATTTCTCCTTTAAATCACAATGAGACGCGTGCACACAGACACACTGTTTCTTTTGAAATGATGGAAACATTTGTGAGCGTGGACTGATTGTTACTTCAGGTAGAACAACAGACCTTCAAATAAATTACTAGTGTTTGAACGGAACAATGATGTGCAGCTTGGAGGCTTTTTGTTGAGCAGAGTACTACAATACTGTACAGTACATGTTTTTGATGATGGGAAGCCCCACGCTGCCAGCAACAGGCTGCTTGATGGAGGTGAAAATGCCATGACCAAAAACTGCTGTAGGCTTCATTTAAATGCCTTAAACCCAGAGATCACCTGTATACAATCGGCTTTGGTTAAGCAGAATTTGGTTTAATAAAGTTCCAGCTCAATAACTGTAGTGGATCAAAAGACTTATCGTCATCTTTAGAAGAAAAAAAAAATGTTAAAGACATAAGAAGTCTCACCATTCCTCATAAAGCCTGAGAAGTAATCATCTAATGGTTGGGGTTGATCACCGCACAGCCAAAACGTCCACTCAGCAGCACTTTGGATGCGTGATCTGAGCTCCTGCCAAACCATTTCCTGCTTTAAGCAGCATCAGCCAAGAATCCTCCTGACAAACACACCTTCTGTAACAACAGTCCATCAGCCTCAAACACCCCCTTTGTCCTCCTCCTGTTTCTATCTTTGTCCAAAAAGGTGCCCTACTCTCACACTGCAGCCATGAGCACTTTTGATGAAGTCATCCAGGAAGTCTTCCAAGCTCTAAAGTTAAGTGGTTCATTCATGCTTGTGTAACCAGATCCTTCCTGCGTTGTGCTGGTTTATGAATTGATCAGTCCGTGACACGGTTTGGCTTAACAGGATGGCTTGGTTTACACATAGTTCCCATGTGACGTCACATCTGTCTTACTTCCGGGTGGACCCTCATTTTGAAAGTCAGAACAGGGGACAGCGCGGTTTAATGGATGTTCATTTTTCACGGGTTTTTTTTGGTGTTAATTTCTAATTAATTGCAATGGTTACTTCGTGTTGTGTCAGTGGGTGTTCCAGTCGGGTAGACGTTTGGGCAACGCGCAGGTTTCAGTTAATCAAAAAAAAAGTAACGTGAAGGATTTATCTCATCGGAGAAACTCACACCGCCCCATCTCTGCTTGGATCTGCTCAGAAGATCGTGCTTTTGGCCGGTAAACAAAATATTCTACATAAATCATTTTGTGAAACAATGTTAGAGTACAACTGTCTGTGTGTTAGAGCTGGTTTTTTTTTTCATTATTTTAGTGACACCGTCTTGCATGCTGTGGCTAGCTTAGCATCTCGCTAACGCGACAATGGCCTCCTCACGGTCCACCGGGGAGACCGTCCCAGTGGGAGAAGGAGGACGGGAGCCAAGTCGTGCGGGCGACGCGTCGGTCCCATGGGACGTGCACCCGCGGCCGCGACGGAGCCGTCCGATGAGCTCGACGGACCATCCGCTCCAGATGCTAACAACATGCTAACTTCCAACACGGTAACACTCAAAGTGCTGGTTCTGGTCCGTGTTCAGCCTGGACTGTTTGTGCTGGCTGTGTTATTTTAGTTAAACCTTTTTTTAGCTGGTTAGATCTGATTGAGACAGTTTACACATCTTTTTTGGATTTAAAGCTGTGAAGCCGGTGTGCTGTAAAGCTCTGTGCTGTGAATCCGGTGTGCGCTCTTTGTAGTAATTAAATAATTAATGATATCGGAGTAACTACTTTGTGACAAGTTGTCTGATTCGTCTGCCATGATTTCTTTCTCAAACTCATTTAACTCGACCACTGCCATTTTGCTGTTGTTCCTTGGTGAAGCTGTGGTAGCTCGTGTTTTTGTCCGTATAATTTGCTCTGCTAGTTCGCCATTTTGCCTTTCTCTGCCTTCAGATGTGGTGCGGAAGCCGGTATGGGGGCGTGTCTGGGAACTATGTATTCTGACAGACATGAAACACACAAAACAACCGTGTCATAAGCTGCCCACTCCAAGTCCTACACAGAACAAAAGTACATAAAAATTAACTTAATAAATGTATAAATAAGCTATGTAGATGAAAAATAAACAGCACACACCTCTCCCACAGGACAACGTGACAAAAGGGGAGAGTCTAAGGGGCGCAAACAATTTAAAGACAAAACCACAGAAGAAGAAATAAAAAGGAGGGGCTTCCGATCTTAAAGAAACATGGCTAAAATATTTACAGTGGTGTTTCAGTCAGGTAAGAAACAATATACAATAATACAACAATACAAAAAGACATTTTGTGTAATTATAACAAAGGAAAAATACAACCAGGTTACATTTGCACTATTTCTTTTTCTGGTTTGTGAGAAGAAAAAAAGCAAAACTTGCAGTTTTTTTCCACACAAAAGAAGGAAACACCTCTTCATCAGCTGTTCATTTCCAGCAGACCTTATTGTTGTCTTGTCCACTACATCCCCGTCAATTAGTCACTGTGAACATTTGGACAGGTGTGTTATTCAGGTTATTCACTAATGTTAAAGAGGATGCAGAGGGAGATGGCAGCAGATAAAGTGAGGGCTGCAGAGATGCTGGACTTCAGACAGAGAGAGTGTTTGAAGGTTTCCTCTGCCAGATAAACTCGGAGATGCTCTAAGCTCTTCACACAAGAGCAAAGCTTTTAATCTGCAGCCAAAACGGTTTGATCCCCTCGGAAAACTTGTAGCTGAGCAGCACTAATGAAATCTGTTTTCTTGTCCTTTTATTGCTATATACTGTGTGAGCAGTTGCTGCTGGGGGTTACTGAAGCTGCAATGTTACAACAAGAATCTTGTCCTTTAAGGGTTGCTCAGATCTTTTAAATTGGGGGTTCTGTGTAAAAGGTATGAACAGTTACTATCTTACCTGTTAGAGATAGCTCTTTGAACCATATTTTTATTGTAATTTTATGTTGTGTTATGTCCTATATAGGTGATGTTTGTATTTTTCTCTGCTCTTTTGTTTTATGGGATGTTTCTTATTCTTACCTGCCTTAGGACAACGGATGAAAACTAGCTATTGTGCTAACTCCGGCATATTTACATTACTGCTTACTGCTATCATGTTGATTAATATGCATTGTCATAAATAAATAAATGAAATGAAAATCTCAATTTTGAGAAAGAGTTTAATTCTGATAGAACTAGCAAGCGAAAGGCAACCAGAGTGATAGGTATTTTCCTCTGAACCTTTAAATAAATAATTCACACAAGACAACAAGCGTGAGATTTTTGACTCTTTGCAAAGAGGGAAATTCACCTGACTAGCTCAGAATGAACTCCCCCTTCCTAATGTTTGAGTCCATCTTTTATTCAGGCGAGTGACACTGAAAACAATATCAGCGAGGTCAAACACAGTTTCATCACATCTTCTCAGGCAATAAACTGGAGCCGAACATTTTGTTTTTAGTTCGTTCTGGGAAACCTAATTAGAAACCTAATGTTTATCGTGCAGCATGACAGGTTTTGTAATCAGCTTTTGTGCACCTAGTAAAAAACAGGAACGAGGTCAGGTTATAATAAACTCTGTGAAACTCAGAACACTCGAGGAACTAGTAAAGTAAAGTTTAAGATGTTAAAACATAAGGAATTCAAAACATAAAGATGTTTAAATACAAAGTACCTCTAACAGAGCTAAGACGGAAGAAGACTGTTGCCACAATCTCAGAAATGTGGAAGCAGGTTTTGTAATACACATCATTTCAGCAGAAATCTGCCAGAAGAGTTCCCCAGTTGGACAGAGTTTGGGGATGGCTTGCTTTATCTTCACCCTGTAACAATTGAACTTCTGACGTGTGCTGAAAAAGTGATTAACTTGGTGAGAGTTTTGAATCGTGCCAAAGGGGAGCTGCAATTGTTATGAGATTATCATTGGCTGAGCTGAAAATGTTCTCTGTGCTTTAATGTCAGTAGCGTAGAGTGCTGTAGATTTGAACATTTTTACTTTGAACTGTGTTAACAAGGTTTTTTTATTTAATTTTTATTCCAATGAAAAAACAATATTCACTGTGTAAATGGGACCTTAGTAAATATGTACAATTTGCAAGGGATTATATTACACTAAAACCGATTACAGGTAGTAGTGTTTTTTTATTTCTTTTCAACTAATTGTTTAGAAAATCCTCCTCTGCTTCTAGGATTTTGCACAGCTTTTGTGTCCACTTGGGCAAAACCATTGGAAATTCAGTTTATGCGTTCATATTTTTACTGTTATTCTGCACACGCATATTCAATAATACCCTAAAGAAATACATTGTCAGCAATAGACAAAAAAGAAAAGGCCCAAGTATGTTTTTTTACCAAGAATTTGACCAGCTGCTCTCTGATTTCCTCAAAATGTGCATCCTTGTTTTTCATTCGGCTTGTCATCTTATTTTTTTACTTTTATTTTGTTGTCTTTGCTGCCATCTTTTTAAATGGAAGTCCTATCGTGGTGCATGGCTATAGTCCATTTGGTCGCACAACTCAAGGCTGAACATGGCTGATTTCACGTCCTGATGATGTGTGTAGTTTTGGCTCAAAGACAGCAGAATTACCATATATTTCAGACTACAAGACACAATATTTTAATTTTCTCAAAAATCAACAGTGAGCCTTATAATCCGGTGCACCTCATGTATTAATTCTAGTTGTATTTACTGACCTCGAACCGATGTTATGTGGTACAACTGAACAAGAGTTATTGTGGATGAGTTGAATAAAGTTTGACTTATCTGACTGTTTTGTTTTGCTTAATGTGCTTTATAGTGTGCCTTACGTATGAAAACAGACCCGTTCATTGACACCATATACTGTAGTCTGAAAAATATTTTTTAGTTTTTACTCAGGCTTTTTATGACAAAAAAGAAGAAGCTGACAGGGGAGCAAAAAGTCATCAAGGACAATCTAACAGGGAACCAACAACTGTAACGTCTGATAATGACATGGGGTCTTTTGGAACGGGGATATTATGTAGTGGTTTAGAAGCAGGTAAACTGATGAACAAATGAGAGCCAGGTGTATAAGAATCTGAGTAACAGTGAGAAAACTGGTGGAAATAATGGAAAGCAATACCACAACCATAACTAAAAACACTCATAAATCCAACCGTAAACCAGAAACTAATAGAAGTCTGGAAAAAATAAAACAGAATAAACTCAAGTACGATAACTGAATGCTGAAACCATGAGGAGATTAAGCTTCTCCGTGCTGCTTTTTGTTTGTCACTTTCCTATTATTTCACAACCATGTACTGAAATTGGTTTCTGATTTTTTTTTCCTTCACTGCATAAGAACATGGACATGTGGTGTGAGAAAAGAAGCGAGTCTTTTAGCGTGTCATTGTCACATTGTGACAATTCAATTCAATCAGTGAGAGTTGTTTGTCAAATTTCTTTATTCAAATCAGAAACGCTGGAATCAAAGCCAAAAAGCCTGAAGTTATACTCTACAACAGAACTAAAACTTTCTGAAATCCTGCTGGATGGACCTCCGTGCAAAGCTTCTTTGTGGATCCACCTTAAGTCGGTCCTCACTGCACTCTGCTTATGTTCTGAAGCTCAGCATTATCTGTCTTTGGCAAACTGAGCTGCAGCTCAGAGGGGGCACAGGAACAACACTGCTCTTTATTTTTCATGGATTAGCCACTAATTTACCAAATCATTTTGATTGTTCGAACTGCACAGAAAAGGGCAAACAACCACGGTGTGAACATTTTGAAGTGCTTTCAAGGGGCCCTCTTCAAAATCTCTGAAAAATACAACAGGTTATGTGCAAACATTGTGAAAGATGAACTATTGCTAGGAATTTCTAAGTATAGTAGAGACATGCAGATGTTTTAAGCTGTTTGTAGCTCAGCCAGAAAGAAAAACAAAATACTGATACAGAAAAAAAATGGAACCACTGAAGGATATGGACAAACCTCTAATTCGAAAATTGGATAGGAATAATATCTGGGTGTTGCCCGCTCATAAATTCTAGTAATACTTGAATGAGAAAACTGGAACGATAATATTCAATGTGATCATCATTTATAAAATTACGTTGTGGCTGGTCATAGAAAATAACCTAAATACTAAAGTCCTTCATGCCTGCAGGTGAAGTTGCAAAATAAATTGTTTGTGGAGCAGATTGAACAGAGCTGCTTTTATAAAATACTGGCAACCAACTAAAGTCAACAGTCGCACTTCTTGTGAGAGGATGGAAATCAATTTGATTTGTTTTCACTCAGTTTCAGACAGAAAGTCTTTAACTTTCTCTCTCCAACTTCCAGCCACCACTTTGATGCTTTGGAGCTTTTCCATGTGGACACGTCGTCCAATTTCTTGTTTAAAACTAAAGCTCCAGCATTCCATTAAGGATTGCTACACCTCACGTGAGAGATTTAAACTAAAACCGTCTCGTGTTGAGAAGAAATAGAATTACAGCCGTTTTCATCAATCCTTCTATGACCTTCTGCTTGATGTTATAATACTTGAGGACTAGCTGTAGTTGAGGATGACTCTCAGCTACTATCACATCAAATTTACCTCGGTAACTGTAAAAGTTAGTGTGCTAACAGCTGTGCTGGCCATGGTAAGTTTGCTGTGGCGGCCATCTTGAGTTGATTCCAACTGTTATTGGGTTTTAGATGTTACTATGCTCTGAGAGGTTACTAAAACCTGTCCAGCTGTTTATGAGATACTTTGCTCACAGACAAACAGGGTTTCATGGTAATTCAAATTCAAATTCAAAAATACTTTATTAATCCCAAAGGGAAATTAAATGTTGTAATTCATTATCCTCATTTCATTAAGAGATGTTATAGATACTGATGGCTGTAGGCAGGAAGGATATCTTGTAAAGGTCTGTCCCACAAAAGATCTGAAGAAACTGGCCGCAGATGCTGTCCAATCTGTCCACCCAGACTCAGCTGGACTCTCGGTTCCTCTGGGCTGCAGGACCGCCCGAATGCCGGGCAGAACTCCTCCCAGAGCTATGGCCACTCCTCCCAGCAGCCTGCTGAGAACCTCCTCACTGCGAACAGCCTGCTGAAGGTGCCAGGGGATGATTATTGTCCTTTTGTTGTCACAAGCCATGTTTCCTGCTATTTTCAGGATCTCAGTGGTCAGTCACTCGAGCACAGTCAGCAGGCAGACAGGAATGAGATGAGAATGAGTCATCAAGGAGACAGGAATGCATCTACGGCACCTCCTTTTCAACTCATTTGAGATTTGGGGCTGTAACTGAGATATTATTTGAGCTTTTGAGATGTTAATCAGCAAGTCCCGGTTGTAACAACCACCTTGTTATTATGGTTATGCATCATAACAAATGTCCCAAACTAAAAAAAAAATCTGTAAAAAATATTTCCAGCTGCACAGCTTCTGATACCAGAGGAAACAATTGTCCAAAAAAGTGATTTACATCCAGAAAAAAAGGAATTAAATTTCCAAAAGCAAAATCTCAGAATGAATGTAACAGAGTGTTATGACTGGAAACAGCCAAAACATATTCAATGGACACTGGACACAGAAGAAGTTTAACAAAAATTTTATTTAACTAAAACTAAAAGCGTCCAAGCCGGCGAGGTCCTCTCTGGCTTCTCCCACCTGGCCCAGAACGTCTTCTCCTGGTTCAGTATCCAAAAGAAATAAAAATTAAATAAGAAAAGTTCAAACAAATGGAGAACTGGTGAGTTTGGCCAAAAAGAACAAAACGCCACCCAGGCAGACCCAACCCTGTACAGGGCCGTCGTGTCTCCCCAAGCAACAATCTATCTTACCAAAAGTCCCTAAACAAACAAAATACGAAAACTGGACTACCAATACTCACACAGTCAAAAGTACAACAAAAAATGAAAAAGAGAAAAAAGCAACAGTTCCCTCACTGTTGTCCCCAGCTGTCCTCCTGGACAACTGTAGAAACACTGCCCTCAGTGTCTCCTATAATAAACTCAATTAAGCCCCCACAGGCACAAACATAGGTACACACCTCCTAAGTCAAAGCTTAAATTTTCAGTCAGCACTTAAGGTGTCTTAACCTACACAGAACTCTACTTTAAAGCAGACAGAGTCACTTCAAGAGCTCAAACAGCTCAGCTACTACTCCCCCTGGAGCAAACTCACCAACAAGCAGAGAGCGTGGAGATCTCCCTGTGTCAGTACAACACATAGCTCAGCAGCTGTCAATCAACACTCGGTTTGTTAACTTAAGTGTATCTTCAGCCTGTTCATACGAACCTCAGCTGACTTCTGGTGCTCTTTCCTACACCAGCTTTTTACTTGAATCACAAGCCAAATCTTGTGTCCAGCTTCCACACTTGCTCCCAGCAAGTCTCCACACTGCTCAAAGCACTGCCTGAGAAATATAAAGGCAGGAACGGCAGGTGAACACCTGTGCTGCCTAATTAAGCTTGATTAGATTACTAAAAAAAAAAACCAGGAGGATGCAGTCAGCTTAGACAGTTGTTTTTAAACACAATTAAAAACCCTGGGGTACATAACACAGAACTACTCCAACATGCAGCCACTCCAAGCAGTACAATTCTACAATTCATAGATCATGGAAAGATTTTCAGCACTCATGTGTGTTGATGAATTTGAGCTAAAATTTAGGTGAGAGCCAGCTAAGCTAAATTTTAGCTCAAATTCTGCAAAATGATCTAAATTATAGCTATTTTGGTGTTTCCCCAAGGTTAGTTGGCTGGGGTGGCCATCTTGAGTCAGGTTGACTCCAATGTTAATCAGTTATAGAAACATACTCAGTGGTTGCTTTCTGAAAGTTTTATTAAAACTCACCCACTGGCTTTAGTGACATTTTAGATAAAGATCTCATGTGATCAATTATTGCTCAGAGCATGTGTTGGAAATTATTCTCAGCTTCTACCACATCATATTTTATCTCATTAGCTGTATAACTGAGTTACAGTAGTCATCTTAGCTGTGATGACATTGTTGAATCAAAGTCAAGTCAAAGTCAACTTTATTGTCAGATCTGCAATATGTACAGTGCAGGACATACACAGGACCGAAATTGCGTTTCTCTCAGTCCCTCGGTGCAACAGTAAACATCTAAACATTGAAACACTGAAACATATAATAATAGACATAAGCATAAAAATAGTAAAACTAACACTGTCCTGAGTTTTTTTTCATAGTGGTATAAAAAAAGAGTATAAAAAGTATAACTAAAATAAACTAAAGGTTTCTAGCATTGACATTTGCAAAGTGGCAAAGCAGCGTATGAGTCAATGTACACAGTATATGTATGAGGTAGTAGTTGATGTTGTTGTAGAGGCAAAAAGTGGCATATGCAGTAAGGCACATTGGGCATCCCTAAATAAGACCGTTCAGAGCACACTGTTCGTTGTGAATAGGGTTGACTCCAAAAGTTCGAACTAGTTGTTGACCTAATGATCACTTCCTGAAAGTTTCATTAAAATCTGTTCAGTGATTCATGAGATATTCTGAAAAGGTCCAAACAGACGAGCACACAAGTAAAACCATTACCACCTCTCATCTTCAGGCGATAATAAATGACACAAAACAAGGCAGCACCCCCAATCTTCAAGGTTGCCTTGTGTATTTTACCCTTCTTCAGTGATACATTTGTATTGTTCATTTTCTCAGAGTGGTTAACCGAAACCCAGGAACGCTCAAGAGACTCAAGGTAAGGAATACTGTAATATATTTACATTTTTACAGGGGCTAGATTCAGGAGGATAGGAAGTATCTGTGGATGCAGAATGAAAATGGTTTGTGTTTTAATTTAGGTGGAAGATCTTCTGGAAGGTGTTGTATAACGAGGTGAACGAGGGAACGAGGTGAGCCACCTGGCCTTGTGGTGCGGACACAACAATCTCACTCTCAACGTGGAGAAGACAAAGGAGATTGTTGTGGACTTCAGGAAGAGGGATGCCCAACATGCCCCTCTGACCATCAACAGCACCGCAGTGGAGAGAGTAGACAGCACCAAGTTCCTGGGAGTGCACGTCTCAAAGGACCTGTCCTGGAGCAGGAACACTGCATCACTGGCCAAGAAGGCTCACCAGCGTCTCTACTTTCTCCGCAAGCTGAAAAGGGCTGGAGCTTCAACCCCCATCATGTGCACCTTCTACAGGGGTGCCATAGAAAGTGTCCTGACCAGCTGCATCACTGTGTGGTTTGGTGCATGTACTGCATCCTGCCGCAAGAGCCTCCAGCGCATCGTGAGAGCAGCTGAGAAGATCGTCGGCACCTCCTTCCCCTCACTGCAGGACTTACACAGCAACCGCCTCACTCGGAAAGCCCTCTGCATGGCAGGTGATCCCACACACCCACTACACAGCTGCTTCAGACTGCTGCCATCAGGGAGGAGACTGAGGAGTCTCCAGGCTCGAACCAGCAGACTGAGAGACAGCTCTGTTCATCAGGCAGTCAGGATGCTAAACACTCTGCCTGCTCTGCCTCCCCTCCCATTTGAACTGCCTTAACACAAAAAACTTTCTCACACATTACCACACAACACAAATATTTTAACACTAGACTCTGTGTCATCAAACAGGTTATTCACTAAACTCTCTCTAAATTGCACTATAGGAACTCTGGCCACTCACTGAAAACCATACATGGATAATGACTTGGTCTCGTCCCATGGAAGCCTTGGTCATTAAATACAGCAAGGTGGAGATGAGCCACAGCTGAGGAGACGAAAACTCCACTCTGCTATGTAAAAGCTGCAAAAAGGGGATGTGAATTTGTGAATTCAGAAAATACTGGATTTTCTACATTCTGCCTGTCACTTTAATGTCCAATAAAGTCCCATAGGACGGTTTTACTGTTAAGTAGCAATCATTAGAGACAGTCGTGGACTTCTTGTTCAAAATATTTTACACGGTCTCAGATTAGGAAACACTGAGCAGCCAGCCCAGATGTCTGTTTCCACGGAAACAAAGATATTAAGAGTGTCTCATCTGGCTCAGTTCTTGCTAATCTGTTGTTGTTCACAGATGTTGTTCTGTCACATCAGAGAACTCATAGGTGTGAATCTTCTGTCCTTTTGAACATAGCCACATGGGAACTTCCGTTGCTGACTTTCAGAGTGTTATGCATGGAATGTTTTGTGCAGCTACTGGAAAGTACCAGCTGTGGGACTGTAATAAAAAATGAACTGGCAGTCTCTCATAAATGATATTAACTGAGGGGAACTCCACAGATTGTAATATTTCTCTTCAGGTTCACCAAATGGAGCGACTCCTTTCACATAACATTTAGGATGTTTGTCATTTGTAACTATAAAGCTCCCACTTTGCTATAAATACTCAGACAATGTTGAGATACATTACTCCACGGCTGAGCGAAGTAGCTACACTCAGCTCAACCTTCGCCCCCCTCCCCGTCTGTCTCCGTACAGTGATGGATCACTGTGACCTTAATGCTGACTGCAGGAGAGAATGTTAATACATTTATTTCCCCTCTCATCTTTTGCATCTTTTTTATTTATTTTCTAATGTAAAAATATGTCATTCAAACATTGCTGAATGTTGCACATGACCCTGGACTGATGAACGCCTTGTACTTAATAATTTTTTTATTTCGCTTGGTCCCTCTTCAGGGGTCTCCACAGCAAGTCATCCTCCTCCACCTCACTCTGTCCTCTGCATCCTCTGTCCTCACTCCAACTACCTCCATGTCCTCTCTAACTGCATCCATACGTCTCCTCTTTGTCTTTTTCCTGGCAGCTGCATTTCTAACATCCTTCTACCAATATACCCACTGTCCCTCCTCTGGACATGTCCAAACCATCTCAGTCTGGTCTCTCTAACTTTATCTCCCAGTTGTTCAACATGTGCTGTACCTCTGATGATCTCATTCCTGATCTTATCCATCCTTGTCACTCCTAAGGAGAACCTCAACATCTTCATTTCTGCCACTTCCAGTTCTTTCTCCTGTCTTTTTGTCAATGACACTGTCTCCAGACCATACAACATAGCTGGTCTCACCACTGTCTTGTAAACTTTTCCTTTGACCTTTGCTGACACCTTTTTGTCACAAATCACTCCTGAAACTTTTCTCCATCCACTCCATCCTGCCTGGACTCTTTCACCTCTTTTACACCTTTCCCCATTTTCCTGGACAGTGGACCCCAAGTACTTGAAGTCCTGCACCTTTGTGACCTCTGCTCCTTGTAGCCTCACTGTTCCACTGGCCTCCCTCTCATTCACACACATGTACTCTGTCTTACTACGGCTGACTTTCATTCCTCTTCTTTCAAGTGCATACCTCCACCTCTCCAAGTTCTCTTCCACCTGTTCCCTGTTCTCACCACAGATCACAATGTCATCTGCAAACATCATAGTCCATGGGGATTCCTGCCTGACCTCATCTGTTAGTCGGTCCATCACCAGAGCAAACAAGAAGGGGCTCAGAGCTGATCCTTGATGCACTCCCACCTCCACCTTGAATCTATCTTTCACTCCTACAGCACATCTCACCACTGTCCTGCTGTCCTCATACATGTCCTGTCTAACATACTTCTCTGCCACTCCAGATTTCCTCATAAGAGGAACAATTTCCTGCATACATAAAATACAAGATACCACAAAGTATTTTTAAACTTTTTTTTCAAGTATAAAATACAACCCAAATTCTGAAAACATTGGGACATTATGTAAAGTATATCAAATAATATAAAAACAGAATTAAATTATTTGTAAATCTCTTGAACCCATATTTTATTAACAATGAAAAATGGTAAGTACTGTATATCAAATACTGTATTTCAACCAAATTAAATGGTACAAATACAACAAAAGTGTTTAAATAAAAACTTAAAATGCAAAAGCTGTGGTTCAGAACATCTAAATGTCAACAAAATTACTGGAAAATAAAATATGCACATTGCAGATGAGAACATCCCACTCACAACATGACATTGTTTCTCTGTTTTGTATTGTCTTTCATTGGTTTCGTTTCTAGGATTTTTGTTTCAACACCTTATTTTTTCCATGTTTTGTCTGAGTCTGTTTTACTCAGCTAGTTTGGCTCCCTGCACAAGAGGCTTTAATTTACGATTACAAGGATCCCTTTGGTTACTTCAGTACCTCCCTTGCTGGATGTAGAGTTGGACGTTTTAGGTTGAATTTTGCCAGACATTCATCCTAGTTTTTACGATTTGATTGTTCTTCATGTCAAGATTTTATTTTGTTTTGTTTATATCATTGTCTGTCATCTTAGTGGATTGTGTTGCCAGATATCTTGACAATGGAGCACCTTTGGTTCTAAAAAAACGTAGATAATTTACATCATCTAACAGTTCTCAAACTTTTGCCTGCAATTGATGTTTTCAATCCAACAACAAATGAATTTTAGCAAGAAACATTGTTTCAGATGCATTTGAAAAGTTTACTGTAGCAGAAGCTTCTGTGAATATTCAGAAATATTCACATCAGCGATCTGGGTTCCTTCGTATTACGCATCATCATCCAATGTACAGTGTAGGAGAGACAACACAGCTGAACCACAGAAGCCCACTCATCCAGGTGGGCTGTGATCAATATAGACTATGAGTGGGATTCACTTTCTTTGTGCCAAAGGAGAGGCTAAAAACATCCACAGAAAGTCAGAGAGGCGTGGTGTCCTGAAAGCTTTATGACTCCACGTTACATAAAGTCAGGGCAGCAATTTAAAGTGGACACTCTGTGTGTTTGTTTGCTTGTTAGTAAAATATGCCATGAACTACGGAACAAATGAAAAAACTAAATT
Source organism: Garcialebias charrua (assembly GCA_038048925.1). Classification (NCBI taxonomy): domain Eukaryota; kingdom Metazoa; phylum Chordata; class Actinopteri; order Cyprinodontiformes; family Rivulidae; genus Garcialebias; species Garcialebias charrua. The sequence continues at coordinate 20,353 of JBBPBX010022622.1, forward strand.
TATCATTATTAGATGTACATATATAACTGATAAAAATTTGAAGTCAGTCCAATTCAAAATGTTCTCCACAGATAATCAACCTTAAATTTACTTCACCACTTGCTCTTGTCAAGGGTGGACACTTTCCCCTCCTCTCCCTCCTCCACTTTGCTTTTGCTCTGTTCTGTCTGAAACTTTCTCAAAGCCTCTCTCTACACATCTTCAAACTGTATTTTTATTTTTTTTGCTATGGATCTGGTTGGCTGGTCTCTCACCGTAATTGATAAAATTTTCTCCATGAGAAGACAAGCTTCAGGTGAGCCAACTAGCTCTGATGATATGCATACAGCTAGACATGTCATTGATTTGGAAGGTGATGTGTCTATCTCTGCTGTCCATTGAGGATGTTGAAGATGCATATAATTGGATTTATTATAACAGGTTTCCTTTTTTTTTTTTTTCACCTTGTCCTGTCCGGCATTGTGACATTCAGAATTATTGTCTGAGTGTCAAGGTGAGGCCCAACAAATTTACTGTCACAAGCAGAGCATTATGGCTGGCCTTAATGCTCCACCTGGTATATAAATAAATCTTTATTAGAATTTGCTTTGGGTTTGTTTCAGATGTAATGGTCACAGGGATGAAAAGACAACAAAGAAAACACAGACAGAAAAATGGAAGAAGGGTTGAAAGGGAAAGAAGGAGATAGGAGTAGAGGAGAGAGAGAGAGAGAGAGAGAGAGAGAGAGAGAGAGAGAGAGAGGTATAAAGAGAACACAAATCAAAATAATTTAAGTCTGCCTCTAGATCTGCATAAAGAAAAAAGACAAAACTGAGAAACCACAACAACAACTAACAACTTATACAGTACTGTATAATGATACTTATAACATCATTAGAAAGTATTTATTCGGTACATGGTAATACAAGACTCATGGTAACACTGGACTCTGTGTCATCAAACGGGTTATTCACTAAACTCTCGATCATGCGCTCATTCCGTTTGAACTACTTATCATATTTGCACTAATGTTTGTATTACATTACTGCCTATAGTCATACTACTGTTTACATTCACTGTTTACATTTATTTATAATAATAATAATGAATTCAATTTTACATTTATTAATACTGTTTACATTTATTACTACTGTTTACATTTATTACTACTGTTTACATTTACACTACTTTTATATCTACACTACTGCTGATACATATACAGTATTCTCTGACTAGCCTTATTTAAGGATGCCCAATGTGCCTTATGTGCCTTACTGCATATGCCACTTTGCCTCTATACCAACATCAACTACCTCATACATATACTGTGTACATTAACTCATATGCTGCTTTGCCACTCTTTGCAAATGTCAATGCTAGAACCTTCAGTTTATTTTATAGATATACTTTTTATACTTTTTATACTACTATGCAAAAACTCAGGACAGTATTACACTTTTATTATTTCATTTTATGCTTATGTTCATTAAATGTTTAGTGTTTTAGTGTTGGTGTAAATTTTCATACTTTTATACTACTATGCAAAAACGTTACACTTTTACTATTTTATTATGTTTATGTTCATGTTTATTAAATTTGTTCATTTTTTTACAAAAGGAACAATACAAGACAATCTCATAAATGATAGTGTACAAAATTAAAAAAAATGAAAGGTAGCAGAAAGAAGAATAAATCTTATTATATCTGCCCCTTACTTCCAACAATCAGATTAAACAACAATAATCAACCATGTAAACAATAATAATCTTCAACCAACTTTTTCCAACAATCAGATTAAACAATAATAATCTTCAACCAACAGTACAAAATGACTAACTCTTTCTAATTTTCTAACTAATACAATACACATTACGCTATTTCATATATATATTTTAACACATTT